>JAABOM020067039.1:0-87201 GCA_011800125.2 Solanum clarkiae | reverse complement strand
TATTGAACAGGGTTCTATGGTCGGTCCGTGACCCCTGGATGCCGAAGGCGTCCTTGGGGTGATCTCGTAGTTCCTACATATATAAGTAGATATGCTATAGACAAATGTAGAGTCATGCCCATCCAAGGCAAAGTATACCACAATCCCACCAACCACAAGTACCCATAATAAACATAGGCGATTATAATCACATCATAAGTATCCCACATAATGCATCCTAGCAGATTCATATCTATGCCTAAAAGCAGGCCAAAATATGACATGTAATCCAAAAATACCCTCATAGTTAGCATATCTCCATCACAGATAACCTCCTGAATCCCATAGCATGTAGTATAATACTCTCTATCAGACTCATTTCCTCGATTATAGCATATCAAAGATTCAGTAGCAATGTATCTCCTTTCAAGAGTTGGGAGGCCCAATTCGATGCGTAATCACAACATTTTCAAGGATATAGCATGGTTCCCCCAATTATCAGTATGTATAACAAAAGTACAAGGGTTAATAATTATATATAGAAGAATATAAGTAACAAAGAAATAAAAAATCATATCTAACCAGGCGATTATACCACAATCTGGGTAGTCAAAAGTACCAAGAATAGATATAGATAGCAAGAGTCGTATCATAAAAATCTGAAAAAAACCAGAGCCCCTAGAATAAGATATAGGTACTAGAACCAACGCACCACATACCATATAATCATTTGTCAGTCTCAAAAGCTGGTATATCTAAATAGCCTTAGGCCACAAACACATACAATCATGAGTCAAGCTTAGTGTATACACCTATCATATATTCCTAACCAAATTCGACCCTTATAAGGCCCTCTCATAGTGTAATAATGCAAGAACGCAGCTAATACAAAAAGTACAACTAACACAACCCTCAATACAGTAACCATCATCCCATATCATCATATATAACACATACAGACCATAACAAGCCATAAAAAACACAAATTCCACAACTCAACCCATAAACAACACATTTCGATATATTCCAGCTCAAATATGCAAGCATTTCAAGTTATTCTAAGGTTTAGAGAAGTCTAGCCTACCTAGAAGGCGATCCCTCATGCTCTTTTCAGTCCCTTTGAGTGTTTCCCTTGGTAGTAATATGATGACACTGCTCATCTGTCAAAGCATGAGTCATAGGATTAATAGGGTCGATTTGGTTGTGAAACCTCAAAAAACATGC
Source organism: Solanum clarkiae (assembly GCA_011800125.2). NCBI lineage: Eukaryota > Viridiplantae > Streptophyta > Magnoliopsida > Solanales > Solanaceae > Solanum > Solanum clarkiae. The sequence continues at coordinate 85,998 of JAABOM020067039.1, read as the reverse complement.
AAAATTATTACGATGCACCAAAAATTGGGAAAAATAGATCCCACATCCAGAATCTTTAATAAATCCCTATAAAATGATCCCCACATTACCTGATTCTACAACAAAAAATTCAGCCCAAAAGAGATCCTAGAAGGCCAAGAAAAAGCTTAAAAATGCATTTACATTTTTTACCAAAAATTATCTCTTATAAAACTTTTACAGTTAGATTTTACAGAAAAACAAATTATTAGAATCCAGACATACCATAACATTCCTCTCAGAAAATAAAACAATTAGACCCAAATTTTGCTTGAGTCTACTAAGAATTGATAGAGATATCATAAAGTAAAATTTTCACGCATGTTCGATATATATATCAGTGAAAAATGGGCATTTTCCTTGAAATACATCCCAAAACTTAAATTTGACACCTCCACAATGTTCCTTGCAAAACTTTATCAGGTAGTGTCACGACCCAAACATAAGGCCTAGAGGTGACACGGCGAATGGGGAACCCGAGGGGACCCAAACAAACCTCGTCACATATTATTACATATCCTTAGTCTTGGAAGCATTAAACAACACTGATAAGAGAGGCAATAAGGGCTAAGGAAAGCTTTCATAATATAAGACATCATTAAATCAAGAGAGTCAAGGCTCAAAACATAATTGCATAACTAGTCCAACAATAAGAGCGGGGCCCAAGACAAGCAACCTGGCTCACCCTCATAGTCATAAGTATACAATAATGAAAAGAGAGTCTCACCACATATCGTATGATCAAAGTATTGTCTCCGAAATTGAGAACTCACTAGCTAGCCTTGAGTAGGAGTACTAGCGACAAGAAGGAGAATGATAATTCGACGCTCCGGTCCCTACATGGTAACATCATGTTGTCTTAGAATATGCGTTATAACCTTTGAATGTACTAAGTATGTAGGATACAATGCTACAAGAGATAGGCGCATGGCAAAATGCAACATCGCAAGCAAGACATAGCGTATTAGCAATATTACATGAATGAATGATACTTGAAGTAAAACATGCTTATAGAACAAATTACATTGGAAGAAGGTGACCATCATTAGATAACCAAGGCCTACTGCCTTTTTGGTGTGGCAATTGAGGTACATACCCCCCAATGTGGTAGCATGGGCCTATAACCCCGGAGCTACGTGAATGTGTATATACCCCTCAACATGATAGCGTGGGCCTACAACCCCCTCGAGCTAGGCGATTAAGGTATATGCCCCTTAACATGGTAGCGTGGGCCTACAATCCCCCGAGATAGCCGATTGAGTTATATACCCCTCAACATGGTAGTTCGGGCCTATTACCCTAGAACTAGGTAATTGGTCAACTTTCATCACAATAGATACTTTTCATGAAATCATCATATAAATACCTTCCTTTCATCATCATAGAGTCATTGAAGTCATAGGTCGTGCAATGGATCATTAATAGTTCAAGAATGCAAAACTGGACATTTGATCAATCACTTGGTGGGTGTGTAATGCTAGTGTAAGACCATGCAATTCAAGAGTGAAATCATACAAGAAAATCCAATGTAAAATCACTCATAAACAGTTGGTAATATCTCATGCAATATACATCAAAATCCTTCAACAAATCAAACAATAGACCATAGATTCATAGCTCAAAAAATGATCACACAATCACAAGTTCATGAAACACCAACATAGTTCATAATCAACTTCATAATAAGTTAGACCGATGAATAAATTAACTTATAATCATGCAATTTACGTAAAAAGGAAGCTTGGGCACCATGGGTGAAAGAAACCAATGGTTGAAACCCGCTTACTTTGTCTTTGGAGAATTCCTTAGTGACGGTAATGGAAACTTGAAGCTGTGATGAATTCCTTAAGATCGGAAGAGATTTTGACACTTGAATATTGAGAGAGATAATAGTTTAAGGGTTTGAGAGAGTATTGGAGATATCTTTGATGATATGAGGGTGAAATATGGCTAAGTATAGGTATTTTCGTGCGTGGGAACACTTAGGCCCAAGACACAAAAGCCTTGGACCAAAATGAAAAAATGCACAAAAAAATGTACAGAGGTGCGCCCTTGGCGCGTCGCCCCTGGGCCGCGCCAGCTCTCTGGAAATCATATTTTTGCGATTTTCAAATTTTGCTATAGTTGCTTCTAAATCGAGATTAGACCCATTCCCCACTCAATTTTTCCCCTAAACAAGAATATGAAGTTCGATTGTCCATATCACGCATGGATTTTGAGATATATGAGAATTACGATTTCGGGCACTTCCAAGGCACATCTTCGGGCTCTTTTTGGGGTCATTTCAATATCTCCCCCTTGGGAACATTCATCCCCAATTGTAAAAGAAGGGTATACGAGAGATGTAAATAGGAGAATTTCAGCCCACATATGGATGCAACAATGCACTTAAACATGATTTCAAAAATCTCAACATAAGTGTAAAATCATCATGAACTTGTCAATTTGAACATGAATGTATACAATGACATGAAGGATGAACTTAAGACTTGAAATCATATAGAAGACTTTGATTTAGTACCTTAATATTGAGTAAAATGGAATTGATAAGGATATTGCTTTTGCATGTCCGCTTCGGCATCTAAAGTAGTACTTTTAACTTGTTGATCCGTCCAAAGGACCTTAACGGAAGTCACATCTTTGTTCCTCAACCTTTTCACTTGTCTATCCAAAATCTGAACCAAACATCTTCATAGGTAAAGTATACTTCAACAACACCCAAAACATCAAGAGGCACAATAGCATTAAGGTCTCCCACATATTTCCTCAACATGGATACGTGAAAGACAAGATGAACCAAATCTATCTCACTAGGCAATTCCAACTCATAATCTACCTTGCTAATCCTCCTCATAACCCTATAAGGACACACATATCTTGGAATAAACTTGCCCTTCATACAAAGATAAACTACACCCTTTATGGGTGACACCTTCAAATAGACCTAATCAATAACTTTGAATCCAAGATTCATCCTCCTCACATCTCCATAGGACCTTTGATGAGTTTGGGTCATCTTCAACCTTTCTCTAATCATCCTAACCTTCTAAAGAGCCTCATTAATAGATCTGGTCCTAACAAAGCCACCTTCCAACCTCAAACCACCCAACTGGGGATCTACAATGTCTGCCACAGAAAACCTCAAAAGGAGCCATATCGATGCTAGAATGATAGCTTTGATACAAGCAAACCTAATCAATGGAAGATAATCATCCCAAATACCCTTAAACTCCAATACACAAGCCCTATGCATATCCTCAAGTGTTTTGATTGTTCTTTCCTCTTGGACATCTGTTTGAGGGTGAAAGGTCTACTAAGTTTAACTCTTGTACCAAGACCCTTTTGAAGGGACCCCCAAAAATGTTATGTAAATTAAGCACCACAATCCGATATGATGGACAAAGGAATCCCATGCAACCTCACCAAGTCATGAATGTACAAACTATCGTAATCTTCAGCCCTTTATGTGGTCTTAACAGGTAGAAAATGAGCCGATTTCATCATCCTATCAACCATAACCCAAATGGAATCAAAATCATTTCTAGTCTTTGGCAACACAACCACAAAATCCATATTAACTTCTTCACACTACCAAGTTGGAATCTCTATGTCTTATGCTAGGTTTTGACTTGTTTCCGACTATCACAACCGGATACAAATTTGGCAATGTCTCTATTTATACCACTCTACTAATACACCTATCGCAAATCTCTATACATTTTTAGTAGAACTGAGGTGAAGAATAGAATAGGAAGAACATGAGCCACATCAAGATTCTTTTCTCATAAGATATCAACACAAGGCACTCATAACCTACCTTGGTATCTAAGGCACCATCTCAACCTCGGGAGAAAACCTCTCTCTTACCATCTTTTACCAATTCCTTCAATTCTAAAAAAGTGGGGTCAAGATCTTGCTTAGCTTTTACCTCCTCAACCAATGAAAATTTAGAGCCATCAACTACCACAACACCCCCATTATCCACCTCTTTAAACCTAACCCCAAATCTAGCCAACTGATGGATCTCTTTTGCCACCCTTTTTCCACTATCATCAATATGTACAAGGCTACTCATGGGCACCCTACTCAATGCATTGGCCACCATATTAGCTTTATCGAGATGATAGTTAATAGTTATGTCATAGTCCATAAGAAGTTCTAACCACCTTCTTTGTCTCAAGTTGAGATCTTTTTGAATGAAGACATATTGGAGACACTTACGGTCGATGAACACATCAACATGCATCCTATACAAATACTGATGCCAAATTTTCAAAGCAAAGACCATGAAGGCAAATTCAAGATCATGGGTAGGATAATTCTTTTCAAGAACTTCGAGTTGTCTAGAAGCATAAGCTATCACCTTACCATTTTGCATCAACACATAACCCAAACCAGCCCTTGATGTATCATAATACACAACAAACCCCGCTAGCCCTTCTGGTAGTGACAATTTAGGAGCAGACACAAGCTCATCTTTCAATGTTAATGTCATGCCCTAAGCCTAGGGCCAAGACGTGACCGACGAATGGGAAACTCGACGGGACCCCAAACATGCCTGTTAGATTATCACTACACATCTTTGGTTGAAAAGTATAAAAAGGACAAGAGATAGCAAAATAGGGATAACCGGGGCTAAGTGAACAACCTTCATGGAATAAATGACAAGAGCCAAGAGAGAGTCAACTCATAGCATTATACATACATGTCTAATAATACCTCTAGACTTTACATACTAGCGGGGGCCAAGACAAGCAACCAAGCTCATCCGCATAATAATGGAAATAGATAATTCAAACATCAAAAACATATTCTAAATGTCAGCTTGAGAGAAGATAGATATTGTCTCTGTACTTGAGGATTCACAATGAATTAACTTGAGCAATCTATCTAGCCATGAGTAGAATAAATAGGAGCACTATTCCCTACATGGTGAAATCATGTAGGTATAGAGTATGTGTTAGTACATTTAAATATACTAAGTATGTAAGATACAATGCGACAAACGATATGTTCATAAATAAAATGTATAAGCATAGGCAATGATTAGCATATAACAATATGACATGCATGAATGATGCTTCAAGTAAGATCATGCTTATATAGAACATAATAGGAGTGTAAGGAGTAATTATCATAGTGTAAGCCAAGGCCTACCACTCCCTTGGATAGGCGCATGAGGTACAGACCCCTTCATGAGGTTGATGGAGTACAAATCCCCAACAAGGTTGATGGAGTACAAATCCCCCAACGGGTTGATGGAGTACAAACCCCCAATGGGTTCATGAGTACAAACCTCCAACAAGGTTGATGGGTACAAAGCGCCAAAAAGGTTACCCATGCCTACCAACCCCCGAATTAGGCAATCAAGGTACTATCTACTCAATAAGGTTACGCGAGCCTACGACCCCCTGAGCTAGGGTTGGTCATCTCTAACACTAGAGATATAATGTCATATATATACACTCCTTTCATCATTACATACTTTCCTTTTAATCATCATTCTATTATCATTTCATCATCATTTCATCATTCTATAGTTATTCGACTCATAAGACATGTACAGGACCTTTAATAACTCAAGAAACCATAACCAGACATTTTATCGAACACATAGAGGGTGTGTAATACTAGTGCAAAATCATGCTATTCAAGAGCGAAGTCATGCTAGAAAATTCAATGTAAAAGTTTCAATGAATACTTGATAACACCTTGAAGAAATATACATCAAAACCCTCCACCAAATCTTATAATAAATCTTAGATTCATTGCTCAAAACATAGTAGAATAGTCACAATTTCATAAGCCCAACATAGTGTGTGGTGATTTTCATAATAAATAATGCCCATGAGTAAATAATCTTTAAGTCATGCAAATTAGGATAAAAGGAGGCTTGGTATCATGGGTGGAAGGAACCTATGAAAGAAACCCAGATACCTTAAATAACCCAACCAGGGATCTATAACATCTACCAAAGAGAACCTCAAAAGGAGCCATATCGATGCTTGAATGATAGATTTGTTATGAGCAAACCTAATTAATTGAAGATGATCATCCCAAATACCCTTAAAATCCAATACATAAGCCCTAAGCATATCCTCAAGTGTTTTGATTGTTCTTTCCTCTTGGACATCTGTTTGAGGGTGAAAGGTCTACTAAGTTTAACTCTTGTACCAAGACCCTTTTGAAGGGACCCCCAAAAATGTTATGTAAATTAAGCACCACAATCCGATATGATGGACAAAGGAATCCCATGCAACCTCACCAAGTCATGAATGTACAAACTATCGTAATCTTCAGCCCTTTATGTGGTCTTAACAGGTAGAAAATGAGCCGATTTCATCATCCTATCAACCATAACCCAAATGGAATCAAAATCATTTCTAGTCTTTGGCAACACAACCACAAAATCCATATTAACTTCTTCACACTACCAAGTTGGAATCTCTATGTCTTATGCTAGGTTTTGACTTGTTTCCGACTATCACAACCGGATACAAATTTGGCAATGTCTCTATTTATACCACTCTACTAATACACCTATCGCAAATCTCTATACATTTTTAGTAGAACTGAGGTGAAGAATAGAATAGGAAGAACATGAGCCACATCAAGATTCTTTTCTCATAAGATATCAACACAAGGCACTCATAACCTACCTTGGTATCTAAGGCACCATCTCAACCTCGGGAGAAAACCTCTCTCTTACCATCTTTTACCAATTCCTTCAATTCTAAAAAAGTGGGGTCAAGATCTTGCTTAGCTTTTACCTCCTCAACCAATGAAAATTTAGAGCCATCAACTACCACAACACCCCCATTATCCACCTCTTTAAACCTAACCCCAAATCTAGCCAACTGATGGATCTCTTTTGCCACCCTTTTTCCACTATCATCAATATGTACAAGGCTACTCATGGGCACCCTACTCAATGCATTGGCCACCATATTAGCTTTATCGAGATGATAGTTAATAGTTATGTCATAGTCCATAAGAAGTTCTAACCACCTTCTTTGTCTCAAGTTGAGATCTTTTTGAATGAAGACATATTGGAGACACTTACGGTCGATGAACACATCAACATGCATCCTATACAAATACTGATGCCAAATTTTCAAAGCAAAGACCATGAAGGCAAATTCAAGATCATGGGCAGGATAATTCTTTTCAAGAACTTCGAGTTGTCTAGAAGCATAAGCTATCACCTTACCATTTTGCATCAACACACAACCCAAACCAGCCCTTGATGTATCACAATACACAACAAACCCCACTAGCCATTCTGGTAGTGACAATTTAGGAACAGACACAAGCTCACCTTTCAATGTTAATGTCATGCCCTTAGCCTAGGGCCAAGACGTGACCGACGAATGAAAAACCCGAAGGGACCCTAAACAAGCCTGTTAGATTATCACTACACATCTTTGGTTGCAAAACTATAAAAAGGACAAGAGATAGCAAAATAGGGATAACCGGGGCTGAGTGAACAACCTTTATGGAATAAATGACAAGAGCCAAGAGAGAGCCAACTCATAGCATTATACATACATGTCCAATAACACCTCTAGACTTTACATACCAGCGGGGGCCAAGACAAGAAACCAAGTTCATCTGCATAATAATGGAAATAGATAATGCAAACATCAAAAACATATTCTAAATGTCAGCTTGAGAGAAGATAGATATTGTCTCCGTAATTGATGATTCACAATGAATTAACTTGAACAATTCATCTAGCTATGAGTAGAATAAATAGGAGCACTGTTCCCTACATGGTGAAATCATGTAGGTATAGAGTATGTGTTAGTACATTTCAATATACTAAGTATGTAGGATATAATGCGACAAATGAGAAGTTCATTAATAAAATGTATAAGCATAGGCAATTATTAGCATATAACAATATGACATGCATGAATGATGCTTGAAGTAAGATCATGCTTATATAGAACATAATAGGAGTGTAAGGAGTAATTATCATAGTGTAATCCAAGGCCTACCACCCCCTTGGATAGACGCATGAGGTACAAACCCCTTCATGAGGTTGATTCCCCAACAAGGTTTATGGAGTACAAATCCCCCAACGGGTTGATGGAGTACAAATCCCCCAACGGGTTGATGAGTACAAACCCCCAACAAGGTTGATGGGTACAAACCCCCAACAAGGTTACCCATGCCTACCAACCCACGAATTAGGCAATCAAGGTATTAACCACTCAACAAGGTTATCTGAGCCTACAACCCCCTGAGCTTGGGTTGGTCATCTCTAACACTAGAGATATAATGTCATATATATAACTCCTTTCATCATCACATACTTTCCTTTTAATCATCATTCTATTATCATTTGATCATCATTTATTATTATATAATTATTCAACTCATAAGACATGCACAGGACCTTTAATAACTCAAAAAACCATAACCAGACATTTTATCAAACACATAAATGGTGTGTAGTACTAGTGTAAAACCATGCTATTCAAGAGAGAAATCATGCTAGAAAATTCAATGTAAAACCTTCAATAAATACTTGGTAACACCTTTAAGCAATATACATCAAAACCCTCCATCAAATCCTACAATAAATCTTATATTCATAGCTCAAAATATAGTAGAATAGTCATAATTTCATAAGCCCAACATAGTGTGCAGTAATTTTCGTAATAAATAAGACCCATGAGTAAATCATCTTTAAGTCATGTAAATTAAGGTAAAAGGAGGCTTGGCATCATGGGTGAAGGAACCCATGAAAAAAACCCACATACCTTATCTTTAGAGATGAACTTCATGAAGATTAGAGATAGAGAGTTGAAGCTTGGTTGAATTCCTTAAGATCTGGAGAGGGTTTTGGAAATTGAATCTTGAGAGAAATATAAGCCTAAGTGTTTAAGTGAGTATTGGGGAATGTATTGAATAACATGAGTGGGAAAAATGACTAAGTATAGGTACTTTCTCATGTGGGAATGCTTGGTCCCAAGACTTAAAAGTCTTGGAATGAAATGAAATCACTGGCACAAAAATGAGCCAGTGCAAATCGCGGAAGGAACGTGCAACAACTACTGGAAATTGACACTTTGAAATTTGAAATTGTGAATTGTTCGCTCTAAAACTAGGGTTAGACCCTTCTTCCTCTAAATTTGACAACCTGAACAAGAATATGAAGTCAAATATCTAAAATAACATGCAGATTTTGAGATATTATGAAATGACCATCACAGGCACATCCAAGGCACATTTTCGGGCACATTTTGGGGTCGTTATAATATCTCCCCCTTGGGAATACTCGTCCCCAAATATCAAAGAAACTTATATGAGAAGAGTAATCATGAAGAAATCAGCCCTGACAAGAATGCAATAATACATTTAAAACACCATTTTTCATAAGTGTCGAAAATTGTCAAGAACTTGTTAACATAAATATGGATGCATGCAAATGACATAGGAGCTGAAACATAAGGCTTGGAATCAAGAGAGAACATGACATGTCATCATAAGATTTAATAGAAATGAAAGAGATACATATGTTATTACTCCATGCCCGCTCCCCGAGAGACACTTTCGACTAGATGATTCTCCCAATGGGCTTTGACAAATACCACACCCTCAGAAAATCAACCTTTACTCGTATCCACCCAACTCCTACACTGGACCTGTTCATAGGTCAACTCATCACCTATAAAGTCCATAACCTCAAGGAGTCTTATAACAATTGAACCACCAACATTCCTCCTCAACCTAGAAACATGAAGAATTGGACAAACCATATCCTTATCCAAAGGCAATTCTAATTTGTATGTAACCTTACTAATCTTCCTCAACACCCTAAGAAGGCTCAAAACCATGAACTCAATTCCCTCTTTACTATGACAAACCACACCTTTCATGAATGAATCCTTCAATTACCCCCAATTACTAACTTTGAATTCTATCTCTCTCCTCCTCACATTAGTTTGGGATTTTCGACGGCTTTGGGTCATTTACAACATTTCCTTAGTCAACCTTAATTTCTCCATAGCACCCATAGTCAATTTTGGACCCAACAAAGCCATCTCTCCCATACCAAACCTCCTAATTGGTGATTTACATTGTGTACCATAGAGAGCCTCAAAAGGGACCATGCAAATGCTAGAATGATAGCTATTGTTTGTGAGACCTCGTAACTCTATGCTCTTATGTATCCATGTTTCAAGCCTAATTTGGTGAGATTTGGGTGTATTAGGTTCATGGGATACTCCTAGTACCTAACGAGTCAAAGACTTCTCTAAGAGCTAAGTTTTGGGTGATGGTTCATGCACGGGTCAACTTTAAACAAGCATGACTCTTTTCTCATTTGGAACTGGGAGGCCCAAGACATGTCAAATGAAATACCTTTGAGATATCTTCATAACACACTTGGTTTCACCTCATTCTGATGTCAGATGAAGGAGTTATGATCGTTTTCGTGAGACCCTCCCATGCAGTGAAGCCCCACGGGCACCCATACGGGCATTGTGGCCTTGTATGGGTTGTGAAAAATGTTTGGTGCTGGAAAATGGAATGGTAAGGATACGTATTGGTCCATGACTAGTGGTACGGGTCGTGTGACTCACTACTGGTCATGAAGATGGGCGTGGAGGTGTTTTAGGAGGCTTGGCTAGGCGTGGGTGGCATTGGAAGCTATGGCATGGGTCACAACTGCCTTGTACGACTCGTGTAAGGGGTACAGGCCCTGGCACCTGGGAGTGTGCTGGCCTACAGTATTTTTCTTGTTTATGTTAGGTGGTACATACTAGTAAACGGTCCCTGTAACCCTACATGGTCCATGAAAGTGGCCGTGAAAGTGACGTTGACGCTAACTTTTTCTCAAGTGTTCCAATTCCATTTTTCTGTCTAAGTCTTGTCTCATGCACACTCCACATGACTGTGGAGTTCCACACGGCTAGTGAAGTTTCCAGTGAGATGACAGTTTGCCAATTTTTCCATCCGTTCACTAATGGCATTTTCGTATATACTAATTACTCTAATGCCCTTTTTAGATTTCCAATGCTATCTTAACAATATTCCAAAGAATCAAACTCATTACTCTCATATCAGATATACTCTCAACTCTCTCAAAAGCCTGCATCAAGCTCCAATTCAATTTCAAGGAAACCCAAGAACAAGATTGGATTCAAAGATCATTTCCAAGTCTCCATTCTTCCCAATCTCAATTCCAAGCAACTCAAGACCTAAGGTATGTAGTGTTGAACAATTGGGTCCTTCTACCCATTGTGCTTAAACCCTATTTTAATTAATATTGCATGATTTAAAGTTGATTTTACATGTGGTCTTTTATATTGAGAAATTTACTGCACACTGATTTCAGTTCATGAAAGTATGGTTGTTTTAGCATGTTTTGAGCTTCAAATCTTTGATCTAATGTAGGAATTGATGAGGGGTTTTGATATGAATTTCTTGGGGATGTTGCAAGGTGTTGATTGATGGTTTTACAATAGATTTTCTTAGTTGATTTCATTTCTAAATAGCATGGTCTTTTACCCCCACTACACCCCTCCAAAGTATCTGATAAAATGTCTAGTTATGGTTTCTTGAGGAATTGAAGGTCCAAAGCATGTATTATGTTATGAATGATGTTATGATGATGAAAGAACAGTATGTATATGATATTATGATGATGAAAGAAGAGTATGTATATGATGTAATGATGATGATAAAAGGAAATTATGTGTTTGATATCTCTCTATATAGTGTTGGATTGACCATAGCCAATTGAGGGGTACACCTTAATCACCACGGGAGGTAGGGTGTAACCATCCTCTAACCTATCAAGAGGTTTGTACCTTGGCAACCTGTGAAGAGGTTTGTACCTTGGCACCAGGATGATGGGGCGGCATCACCATTAACCTATCAATAGGTTTGTACCTTGGTAACCTATCAAGGGGTTTGTATCTTGGCACCTAGGTAATGGGATGGCATTATCACCAAACTACCAAGGGGTTTGTACTTTGGAAATGTAGCTTGATCCTTTCCACACATACACTATCCTATATAAGCGTGAGTTATTTAAGCATGTTTTACTTAAGAATTGATCATACATGCAATATTGTTATATTACGCCTATTGCCTATTGTTATGCATTTTTATTATGATGTCTATCTCTTGTTGCACTGCATCTTACATACTTAGTACATTCAAATGTACAAACACATACTATATGCGTACATGAAGTTACCATGTAGGAACCGGAGCTCCATTTGTTCATCATCCTCCTCCACATGACTAATGGTATCCATTCGCGCCAGTTGGTGAGTCCTCATGTGAAAGGGCAATATCTATGTTCTTGAGATATGAATTAAAGACTATCCTCCTTTTTGGTGCACTTTTACTATGAGGGTGAGCCCAGTTTCTTGTCATTGCCCCGTTAACTCCTATGTTTGAGGTGTTGTTGGAGAAGTTATGTATTATGCTTGAGCTTTGATTTACTTATGATATTCAAGCTATTTAAATATGAGTATGTCCCATAGTCCCAGTTCCCCCTATTTATGTTTCTTACGTTGTTTTGCATTGCTTTTGCGACCAAGGATGTGTAATGACATGCTACGAGGCTTGTTTGGGGTTCCTTCGGGTTCCCCATTCACCGGTCACGTGTTAGGCCCTAGGCTTGGGTCGTGAAATTGTCAAAAGAGATGATCATCCCAACTACTCTTGAACTCCAATACACAAGCCCTAAGCATATCCTCAAGTACTCTCACCAACTCATGAATGTAAAATTTAACATACTCTTTGGCACCATAAGTAGCCTTAACCGGTGACCAGTGAACCAACTTCATCACCCTATCAACCACGCCCATATAGAATCAAAACCCCTTCTATTCTTGGGCAATCGAACCACAAAATCCATGTTAATCTCCCCCTACTTCCAAGTAGGGATCTCTATGCCTTGGGTTAGGCTACCCGGTCTTTGGTGCTCGGTTTTAACTTGTTGACAACTACGACAACCGGAAACAAGTTGGAAATTCCCTTCTCCATGCCTCCCTAGCAATACACATCACTCAACCTCTATACACTTTATAGAACTGAGTGAATAGAATGAGAAGAATCATGGGCTTTATCAAGGATCTTATCCACCAAACCATCAACACAAGGTACACACAAACTACCTTGGTGCCAAAGGGCACCATCTCCTGCTTGGGAGAAAACCTCCACTTTGCGCTCTTTCACCAAGGCCTTCAATTCTAAAAAAGAGGGACCAAGATCTTGCTTTGCTCTTACTTCATCAACCAATGAATATTTAGAACCATCAACAATAACACAACCACCATTGTCGACCTCCACCAACCTAACCCCCAATCTAGCAACCTGATGTACCTCCCTAGCCCCCTCTTTATCACCATCATTAGCATGCACTAGGCTACCCATAGCCATCCTACTAAAAGCATCCACCATAACATCAGCCTTATTGGAACGATAATGCACACTTACATCACAATCCATAAGAAGTTCTAACTACCTTCTTTGTCTCAAGCTAAGATCCTTTTGGGTGAACACATACTAGACACACTAATGTATGCAAACCACACCAACATGCACCCCATATAATGAATGATATAAAATTTTCAAAGCGAAAGCACCGACAGCCAACTCAAGGTCATGCATAAGATAATCCTTTTCATGCCTCTCAAGTTATCTAAAAGCATAGACTTCCACCTAACCATCTTGTACCAATACACCACCCAAAGCAATCCAAATGACATCACAATACACAACAAACCTATTCTCAAACCTCCGGTGGTAACCCGCTAAGTCCAAGAAACTTCCAACGTCTAAGGGAGTCAAAGGCCTAGGCCAAGTTCTATCACATAGGTCTCCTTAGGATCAATCTTAATACAATCCTCCAAATCCACATGAATTAGGGAGGTAACCTCCATTAACCATATTTCACACTTCACATACTTAGCATACAATTCCTTTTACCGCAAGATTTGCATCACTACCCCCAATTGGTTCACAAGCTCTAAATAAATTCATACTTCATCACTAGAGACCAACCCAAGCATAACAAGGTAGAGATGAAAGATCCTATTCATGAAACCTATAAACATAGCCGGTACATAAGTCAACCAAACAACTCCAACAAACTAAAAAGGCCCACTCCTAGTCTGAAAAGACACTTAGGGATATCACTTATCCTCATCATTACTTGGGAACAATACCCGAACCAAAGATCAAGCTTAGAGAAGTAACTAACCCACTATAGTTGACCAAATAGATCCACCATTCGTAACCATCATAATACAACCTTATGGGTTCTATAATCAAAGGAGACACAATATGTAAGTAACCGAACCACTTCAAGAACCCCAATCCAACAATCTAAGTTCTAGAAAAATGAAAAGACAATACCCTATGTGATAAGAACATGGAGGCAACCCTTGGAGATCAATTATACCTTAAGACAAGAAACAGACTTACCTCTTCGCATTAACCTTACAAGTCCCCACTCAAGGACGGATTTAATTGGGAATCAGACTATGACTTTATGGGCCCTACAATCAATGGGGACTAGCACTAACACAACTAAAACATCTCAAGCATTGCATCAAAATCCACCATGATAACCCGACAAGTCAGAAGGCAAGACCTAATGCAATATGAACACGGAACAACACCTATGAACTTTGAAACAACAATAGAGTCACCAATGAGATAGACACAAAAGAAGGTTCGGGACACACATGAAACCCACTAGATACCAAAAGAATAATGAAAGGAATAATGGCACACCAGCCCATCAAGGTAAACACATCAAAGCCAAGGGAAATTTCAACATATCGGTAGTAACATCGGGTACCTCAGCCCCTTCTTGAGCCACTTTATCAACATGACCACCTTGATCTAAAGATTGACCACCTTTACACTTATTTTGAACAAATGGACAATCCATTAACTTGTGACCCACTTTACTACATCCATAACAAGCAATGGTTTTCTCAAACATGGGCCACCAGGGTACTTCCCACACATTTGCCACTTGGGATAAGTCATCCCACCATCAGCTCCTTTACTCTTAGTGCACATATGAGGAAAATACTTCCACTTATGTCCCTCTTCGCCACAATCGAAACAAGTATTGGTGCCTTTGAAACATGATCCCTATGAACCTTACCACATGTTGGACACATAACATCACATCTATCCTTGAGATTTTGGAACATTCCTTTAATACGGGCCCTCTTGGCCTCACTACCTCTCTTTTTACCAATTGAAGTCTCGGGGGCACTCACTTATTGATCGAGGTGAGTTGGAAACTTTGATGCCGCTTTGGCCAATACAGATAGAGCATTGCGAACTTTCGCATTTGTTATAGCACTATCCTGAGTAGCTTGAGACATACCCTATAATGCAAGGTTAGGGATTAGCAATGAGCCCTAGGGAACCTAACTCCATTGCACAGCATAGATCATGAAGATGTGAAACATTTTCTAAAACACCTCATAGCCTCCTATTCATAGTTGTGACGCGCTTCACAACTATGAATAAGACTCTAATCAAAGAAATGTGTTGGACACTGAGGATCTAATAACCTAGTTCTCTGATACCATCTTTTTCACTACCCAAGCCTAGGGCCTAGAGGTGACCGGCGAATGAGGAAACCGAAGGACCCCAATAAGCCTCTTAGCATATCATTGCACATCCTTGGTCGCGAAAGTAATTAAAATAAGGACATGAAATAGCAAATAGGGATAACCTGGGCTATGGGAACAACCTTCATGGCATAAACGACAAGAGTCGAGAGAGAGTAAAATCATAGCATTATACATATATGTCCAACAACACCTCTAAACCTTAGATACTAGTGGGGGCCAAGATAAGCAACTGGGCTCATCCTCATAATAATGGCAATAGATAATCTAAACATCCAAAACATAGTATAAATAAAAGCTTAAGAGAAGATAGATATTGTCCCTAGACTTGAGGACACACCGTGAGCTTACTTGAACAATCCATCTAGCCATGATTAGAATCAATAGGAGCTTCGTCCCTATATGGTGATATCATGTAGGCATAGAGTATGCGTTAGTACGTTTGAATGTACTAACTATGTAGATTTGCAATATAACAAATGACAGGTTCTTAATTAAAATGCATAAGCATAGGAAACTATTATAATATAGCAATATGACATGTATGAATGATACTAGAAGTAACACCAAGCTTATATAGAACATGATACGAGTGTAAGGAGTACAAACCCCCCCTCCCAATAGGTTGATGGAGTACAAATTCCCCAATGGGTTGATGAGTACAAACCCCCAAAAAGGTTGATGGGTACAAACCCCCAACAAGGTTACCCGGGCCTACCACCCCCCAAATTAGGCGATCGAGGTACTAACCCCTCAACAAGGTTACCTAAGGCTACAACCCCTACGAGCTAGGCTTGATCATCCCCAACACTATAGATATAATATCATATATATAATCTCCTTTCATCATCATATACATACATTCCTTTTCATCATCATTCATCATCATATAGTTATTGAACTCATCATTTCATCATTATCTACTTATTCAACTCATAAGACATGCATGGACCTTCAATTCCCCAAGAAACCATAACAAGACATTTTATCAAACACTTGGAGGGTGTATAGTGTAGTGTAAAACCATGAAATTCAAGAGTGAAATATTCATGCTAGAAAATTCAATGTAAAACCTTCTATAAATACTTGATATGTCACGCCCAAAGCCCCATTAGGGCGGACTGGCACCCGTTGCCAATAAGGAACAGGAGAACCAACCTGTATGTACGCGCTTTCTATACATATTATAAGGGATTCTTACATTTGACATACCTTTAAGAAAATCAACAGTGATAACGAGCCAAAAGGAAATGCACATGGCTAGGCCGTTGAGGCCATGGTGTTTAAAGTATGAGACATGACCACATTTTAATTTACATAGTCTACAATGCCTATAGATAAGGAAAACTATCTGACAAGGGTCGGGATAGGCCCCGCCTCGACTAACTCCACAATACAAACATATAAGCTCTAGACACAAACAAAGCCCCGAAGTAACTTGGAGCTTGGTATCAGTAACTGGATGTCTTGTACTCCTACTGGGGAGATCTACTAGCACCTATGCCTACAACATGAAATACGGGTCCCCTGTAAGGGACGTCAGTACGAGATAATGTACTGAATATGTAAGGAAGGATATACTATATATGGACTAATAACTCAAATAAAACTATGCACTAGTGTAGGATAAGAGACCACCTTTGGTTATACTTTGGGATCATGTACTTTATGTTCTTTATATTACTTTACCTTTACTGTATAATCTGTGCATAACACGCAATACGAATGACCGACTGATCAGTGGTAAAACTGTATAGGGCTCGACCCTAGGATAGGTTCTTCCTTAACCCCTTGGGCTACTAACCGTGATAGGATCATCCCTGGCTAGATGATTCATCAACCCCTCGGGCTACCACCCATTAATAAACAATATACTTTTTGTTTCAATTACCTTTGAGATGATTCTTTTGGTGGTCACAATATTGTAGCTGTAGGACTGTAGATGTAACATGTGACATGTAGATAATCATACAAGACAATATGATAATGAAAAGAGTATGTCACATAAATAATGAAATGTTTATGAGATGAAATAACTCGTGAACTTTATTTGGCAAAAAGTACCCATGTAACTTGGTATCCATGTATGTATGCAAATTTGAAGGTGACTATATATGGGAGCATATGAACATGTCCAAGAGTGTAGACACAGTTAATAGTTGTGTCGAAGTTGGTAGGCGTCTTTATGTTCCAAGGAAGGATCTATGTTTCATTCCAAACAATACGAAATCAAGTAGCCTTACATACTTCATCGTAGGACCTCGTTACTACCTTGAGATAATTTTTCCTTCCTCCAAATATTTATCTACAATATAGTAGGTGATAAAACTAGCATTAGTAGCCAATAGGTACACCTTGGCAGCCCAATCACATAAAATAAATAACACAGGGGCAGCAAGCGGGTATTTATAAACCCGAGCGTATTCTTTCAACATTTCCTCCCCTAATCGTATTTCCTAACACACATTCACATGTACACATCATGTGCAGCCTATTTTCGTGCCATAACAGTCTTACAATAGCCCACAAAGCACAACACATAACAATTCTACACTACCAACAAATGGACAGCATAAGGTTATGAGCTATGAAACAAACAAATGGACAGCATAAGGAATTATGCATGTTTTGAGCTATGAAACTATGATCTATTACGAGTTTTGATGATGGATGTCAAGGCACCCTACATGAGGGTTTTACTACATGTTGGTAGATTGATTTGCATTAAGTTTAATCATCATTTTTTTACTCTTGAATTGCATGGTTAGGACAAGTTTCATGACCCAACATACGTTTGATAAAATGATAAGATAAGAATGCTCAAGTTATTAGTGATCTATTTCATGATTTACAAGTCAAGTGACTATATGATAATTTAATGCTCTCACGCATGTATTGATTTCGTGAAAATTATCTATAATTTTACAAGTTACAAGCTAAGCCCTATTTCAAGTTTTTTACATCTTGTGAGTCATTCATGTTTAAGCAAGGATTCATGTATGATTATGATCTACTCTGATGTTTCAGGTTAGGCTCACAATTAGAGGTCAAGCATATTTCAAGAGCTAATCGTGTCATGTTTCTATATTTCTTACAAGTTATATAAGTTATGATTATTACAAGTATCACGTGGGATTTGGCTTAGCACTGATTGAGGCTTAATATGGGGGCTCAACTAAAGCGGTCTTTTTATAGTGTCTTTTATCTCTAAACTAAGTGCCACTATAAGATTATGATTATTACCCTTGCTATACTAGTGGATCCATCTAGTCATGTTATCATGTTTGGTTTGCCTTGGCAAGTAAACCACACATAGCCGAAGGGTGTCATGCCCATTCAACCTTATCGAGGGTTTTCATGCCTTGTATTCCAAGTTGTAGCTACTTGGTCTATGTCGGTTGAGGTCTCTTCCACACATATATGCTATATATATTACACAAGGTGAATGTTTTACAAGCATGTTTTACTAAAACCATTGATCATGCATGTCGTGTTGAGATTTTATGTATTCATTTCCTATGATTATGCATTTTTACTATATTGGGTTATGTCTTGTTGCATTGCATCTCGCATACTTACTACATTCAAACGTACTAAGGCATACTCTATGGCTATACGATATTACCATGTAGCGCCTGGAGCACCTTTTGATCATCCTCCACTTGGCTATTTGATACTTCAGAGATAAGCCTTGGTGAGTCCTTAAGTCTGATGACACTACCTATATTATTCTTGCTATTTTGAGTATTCTTTATGTTAAACACTTGTAATTATGAGGGTGAGACCGGAGAGTGTCTTGGCCCCCGCTCTATTCGATATTATAGGTGTTATAGGATATCATGATGTACTTATGCTAGAGCATGACTTTTTTATGCATTAATGATTATCAGAGACTTCCCTTAGACCCGCTTCCCTTTTATTATATCTCTTGTTATTGTTTATTATGTTTCCGTGACCAAGAATATGTGATTGATATGCAATGAGGCTATTTTGGGGTTCCTTCGGGTTCCCATTTGCTATGACATGTCCAGGCCCTATGTTTGGGTCATGAAAAACTTGATATTAGAGCATTAGGTTGTTAATAGTCCTCAAAAATCCAACACACCACGTCGATTAGAGTCTTATTCGTGGTTGTAAAGCATGCCGCAACTATGAATGGGAGACTATGAGACGTTTTAGGGAATAATTCACTTCTTTATGATATATGTCATGCGGTAGAGCTAAGTCCTCTAAGGCTTATCACTGATTCTTAACCATTACATTTTTGAATATACCTCAAGTCATTTAAAATGGTGGACATGATCGTGACCACCTCTCAATTAAGGGTAAACTTCCCAACGTTGACATATCAAATGCAGATGTTCATAATGCCCTATGGTTATTAGCCAAGGTTGTAATCGCTCAACTCAATCAACAAGTGGGTGCTCTTGAGACTTTGAGAGATAAGAGGAAGGAGAGGGAGGTTAAGAGGGCTCAAGTTGGTGGTGTCTCATCTTTTACTGGTCTACTGGTTCGCAAGTACAAGAAGAAAAGGATCCCTTTTGGCACTTGTCAAGGGTGTGGCAAGGAGCATAAAGTAAGGTGTTTGGTGGGAATCAAAAGTTGTTTCAAGTGTGGTGGTATTAAGCATAAGATGAGAGACTTCCTGGTGGCCTCAAAGGAATGGAGAAGAAGGGCTTAATTTGAAAGTAGGCTTCCATATGCTAAGCCCGATGGCAATTGTGCGGCAACCCATCCTAAGTGCACAAAATATGTGAAAAATCATAGTGGCAAATGTTGGAAGAACATGGGTGCATGTTATTAGTGTGGCAAGCTGGCCACAAGGCTATTGATTGTCCATATGCTCAAAAAAGGGCAAAGGTATTGGTGTTCAAGCTTCTTCTACGTGCAATAAGTATTGAAGGTACAATCTAGGAGATTGTTTGGCTGGTTCGAGTGCATGTTTTGAGTGTGGCACAAAGGGTCATAAATTGATGCATTGTCCATGGATAGCTAGACATTATGAGGATAACTATTGATGTTCCTAACCATACCTCTCTAGGGGTCACTAGACTTGACATGGTGCTTCAAAGGTATGTTAAAGTGTTTAATTATGATGTATATGCAGTGGTAGATCTGAGTGCCAATCTTTGTTTCATTACACCTTTTGTTTCCAAAAAGCTTCATCTTAGTCCCGAATTGTTGTGCGAACTTATGAGGTGTCAACCCCCATTAGTGAGTCGATTGTTGTCAAAAGAGTCTATATAAATTGTCTCATGTTCATATTGTATAGAGTCTTGCCTTCAAATTTTGTTGAATTAGTTATGGTTGATTTTGATTTCATTCTTGGGAGGGATTGGATGCATGCTATTGTTTGTAGAACCCGTAGGGTTAAATTCCAACTCCTTAATGAGCCATCCTTAAGTGGGAAAGTCATGATATGGTGGTCAAGGGTAGATTCATTTCTTGTCTTAAAGCCCAAAAGTTGATTTCTAAGGGTTGCCTTTATCATCTTGTGAGGGTTAGGGATATTGAGTACAAAGTCCATCCTATTCAGTCGATTCCAGTGGTCAATTAGTTTCTTAATATCTTTCCCAATGAGCTTCTTGATGTTCCTCCCGAAAGGGAAATAGACTTTGGTATAGACCTTATTCCCAATACTCAACTCATTTCCATCCCCCATACCATATGACCCCAACAGAATTGATGGAGTTGAATGATCAATTGAGGGATTTGTTGAAAAAGGGTTTCGCAAGGCTTAGTATGTCACCTTGGGTTACGCGATATTATTTGTAAAGAAAAAGGATGGTTTCCTTAGACTGTGCACTGATTACTAGCAACTTAATGGAATCATTGTAAAGAACATGTACCCTGTACCAAGGATTGGTGACCCTTTTGATCAACTTCAAGGGGCTTGTCACTTTTTTCAGATTGATCTTCGGTTCAGATATCACCAAGTGAAAGTGATGGAGTGTGATATTCCCAAGTCAGCTTTCTAGACTAGGTATGGGCACTTTTAGTTTGCGATTATGTCCTTTGGCTTGCCTAATGCACCGACAATATTTGTGGTTCTCATGAATATTGTCTTTAAACCCTACCTTGACATGTTTGTGGTGGTATTTATTGATGATATATTGATTTATTCCTATAGTGAAAAGCATGTGAATCACTTGAGGGTGGTTTTGCAAATCTTATGGGAGGAGAAGTTGTATGAAAATGTGATTTTTTGCTGAAAGAGGTAGCTTTTCTAGGGCATCTGGTGTAGGATGATGCCATTAAGGTGGATCCTAAGAAGACGGAGGTGATTAGAAATTGTCCTAGACCCTTGACTCTATCGAATATTAGAAGTTTCTTGGGATTGGCAGGTTACTACCAGAGGTTTGTGAATGGTGTTTCTTCTATAGCTTCTCCTATGACAATATGACCCAAAAGAATGTGAAACGATTTTCAAAATTTTGAAAGATAAGCTTGTCTTCGCTTCTATCTTGACTCTACCGGAAGGGTTGGAAGGGATCGCCATATATTGTGATGCCTCATGGATTATTTGAGGTGTGCTTTGATGCAAAATGTTAAGGTGATAGCATATGCCTCTAGGCAACTTAAGGTGCATAAGAAGACTTATCCCACCCATATTCTTGAATTAGTGGTTATGGTTTTTGCTTTGAAAATTTGGCGCCGCTACTTGTATGTAGTTTATGTTTATGTGTTTATGTTGACAAGAGTCTCCAATATGTGTTCACCTAAAAAGATCTTAACTAGAGACAAAGAAGGTGGTCAGAGCTCTTTAAAAACTATTATATGAATGTGCATTATCATCGCGACAAAGCTAATGTAGTGGATGATTTTCTGAGTAGAGTGTCCATGGGTAGTCCAGCTCATGTTGAGGATTGTGGCAAAGAAGTGGCTAGAGAAGTTCACCGGTTGGCTATATTGGAGGTTAGGTTAGATGAAGTTGATAATGCTGGTGAAATGGTTATTGATGGTTCTAATTCTTTCTTGACCTCGCCTTGCTAGAGTTGAAGGACTTGGTGTGAGATGGTATAGTGGAAGTTTTATCCCAAGGGGGAGATGGTGCCCTTAGGTACCAAGGTAGATTTTGTGTGCCAAATATTGTTGATTTGAAAGAATTGATTTTGAAGGAAGCCCATAATTCATCCTATTCTATTCATCCCGTTTCTACAAAGATGTATAGAGACTTGAGGGAAATGTATTGGTGGGGTGGTATGAAGAGGGACATCACCAAGCTCATATCCAGATGTCATAATTGCCAACAAGTGAAAGTCGAACATGAAAGGTCGGGTGGCCTAGCCCAAGACATATAGATTCCTACTTGGAAGTTGGAAGAGATCAAAATGGATTTTTTGGCTGAGGTGCCTTTGTCAATCATTTTGGATCGTGGTGCTCAATTCACTTCTCACTTTTTGAGGTCCTTCCAAAGAGATCTTGGTATCAAGGTTAAGCTTAGCACGACTTTCATCTTCAAATAGATGGTCAAGCCGAGAGGACTATCAAAACTCTTGTGGATATACTTAGAGCTTGTGTTTTGGAGTTTAAAGGTAGTTGGGATGAACATCTTTCACTTATTGAATTTTCTTAAAATAATAGCCACCACTCAAGCATTGGTGTGGCTCCCATTGAAGCATTATATGGTGGGAATTGTAGATCCCCGGATGGGTGATTTGAAGTGTGGAAGATGGCTTTCCTAGGTCTAGATTTGGTCATGGAGGCCTCGGAGAAAGTGAGGTTAATAAGGGAGAGATTGGAAATAGCCCAAAGTAGACAAAAGTCCTACACTGATGTGAGGAGAGGATATCTTGAGTTTAAGGTTGGTGATTGGGTTTACTTGAAATTCTCACCCGTGAAGGGTCTGGTCCGATTTGGCAAGAAGGGGAAATTGAGCCCAAGGTTTGTGGATCCTTATAAAGTTTTGAGAAGAGTGGGTAAAGTTGCATATGAGTTGGAGTTGCCTATGGAGATGTATATGGTTCACTCGGTCTTCCGTGTGCCCATGTTGAGAAAGTGTGTGGGTGATCCAAGTGTTATAATAACCCTTGGAGGTTGTGGGTATTGTAGAAGATAATTTGACCTATGAGGAGGTCTCGGTAGAGATTTTGGATAGGCAAGTAAGAGTTGAGGAACAAAGATATAGCATCCATCAAGATCCTTTGGAGGAACCAACAAATTGAAAGTGCCACTTGGGAAGCCGAAAGCGGAAATGAAGAAGTGGTACTCGTACCTCTTTCACTCTATTCAAGCCAAACATAATAAATTAAGCCTTATCTATAATTTCAAGTCTCAAGTTTAAGCCTTCAAGTCATTTTTCATGCATTCATGTTTATGGTAAGAAGTGTATAGTGATTTTTGACATCCACATTGAGATTTTTTGAAATGATGTTTAAGTGCATTTGTTGCATTCATGTCGAGCTAAACCTTCATGATTACTTCTGCTATGCATGTTTCTTTTACATTTGGGGATGAATGTTCCCAAGGGGTAAATATTAAAACACCTCAAAAATGTGCTTCAGAATGCTCATAATGGTAATTTTCATATATCTTAAAATACGTGCATGATATCGAAAATCCAACTTCATATTCTCGGTCAGGGGGAAAAATTGAGTGGGAAATGGGTATAACCTGGATTTTATAGAACCCGTACCAAAAATAATTTTCGCTAATTTTTGAATTCTAGAGAGAATCCGCACCCTTGCTACGACACACCATGGGCGCAGATCAGTGTTATTTGTTTCTTCGCGTTGGGTTCGCGTCGCAGAGAAGACGCGGAACAGTACAAAAGTTTTCTGATTGGGGTCACAGCCCCATGCCCACTAAATCATGAAATCACCTATACTTAGCCATTTTTTAACTTTATATCACTCAAAATCCACACAAAAACCTCTCCAAGACACGACCAAACATATCATAACAAATTCATGGATTTCAAGCTTAAATTTGAAACTCATCGATTGACTTCAACCCCTAAGTTTCCTTTAACCTCATCTCAAGAACACCCAAGTTTGAGGTGTGTGGATTTCATCCATTGGGTCCTTTTACCAATGGAGCCCAATGATCCTTTTTATGAACATTGCATGATTTCAAGTTGTATTACTTATTGGTATCTCTAATTATTAAACATGAGCATGAATTATGTTGGGGTTTTATGAAATGTTGATTGATTTTGCATGACTACCTATTTCAAGCTTATACCATGATTTGATTATATCTATTGGAATTTTCAAAGTTTTGAGCTATAAAATTATGATCTATTACGAGTTTTGATGATCTATTTCAAGGTACCCTACATGAGGGTTTTACTACATGTTGGTGTCTTGATTTGCATTAAGTTTTCTCATCTTATTTCACTCTTGAATTGCATTATTTTGAACAAGTATCATGAATCCACTATGTGTTTGATAAAATGTTAAGTCAAGAATTCTCAAGTTATTGATGATCTATTTCATAATTTAAAATTCAAGTGACTATATGATGATTAAGGGCTTTTATGTATGTATTGAATTCATGAATATTATTCATGATTGTACAAGTTACAAGCTAAACCCTATTTCAAGGTTTTTACCTCTTGTGAGCCATTCATGTTAAATCAAGGGTTCATATATGATTATGATCTACTCTCAGGTATCAAGTTAGGCTCACAATTAGAGGTCAAGCATGTTTCAAGAGCTACTCATGTCATGTTTCCATGTTGCTTGAAAGTTATATAAGTTATGATCATTTCAAGTATTCCATGGGATTTGACTTAGCACCAATTGAGGCATAAGATGGGGGCTCAAGTCAAGGTATCCTTATATAAATTCTTTTGTCTCTAAATTATGTGCCACCATAGGATTATGATTATTACACTTGCTATACTAGTGGATCCATCCGGTCATGATATCATGTTTTGTTTTCCTTGGCAAGTAAAACATACCTATCTAGGGGGGATATGCCCGTTCTACCTTACCGAGGGGGTGTCATGCCTTGGATTCCAAGTTGTAGCTACTTTGTCTGTGTCAGTTGATGTCTTATGTCTTATATATTGGGAAAGGTAAATGTTTTACAAGCATATTTTACTACAAGCATTGATCATGCATGCCATGTTGAGATTCTATATATTCATTACCTATGAGTATGCATTTTGACTATATTGGCTTATATCTTGTTGCATTGCATCCCGCATACGTAGTACATTTAAAAGTACTAACGCATACTCTATACCTATATGATATTACCATGTAGGGACCAGAGCACCTTTTTTAACATCCTCCATGTGGCAAGTTGATACTTCAAAGATACACTTTGGCGAGTCCTCAAGTCCAAGGACACTATCTACATTATTCTTGCCATTTTGAGACTTCTTTATGTGAACACTTGTTATTATGAGGGTGAGCCCAGAGTGTTCCTTGGCCCCCACTCCATTCCATGTTATATGTATTTTTGGATATCATGATGTACTTATGCATGATCTTGACTCTTGTATGCTTTAATGATTATCAGAGATTCCCTTTTATTATATCTCCTATTATAGTTTATTCAACATCCGCGACCAAGGATATGTGATTGATATGCTAAGAGGCTTGTTTGGGGTCCCTTCGGGTTCCCATTTGCTGTGTCACATCTATCCTCTAGGCTTGGGTCGTGACATATATAGGACTACAATAGACACAAGCTACTACACAATACAAGGCCAATGTCTGAATACAAAGGCGACTATCTAAAAGGAAGGACACCGCCAAGTAGCTAGAGTTGTTGATGCTTACAAATGTCTCCTAAAAAGTTCATGAACTCCCAACGAAGTGAATGTGGGTAGTATTTAGACCTGTACCATGGGAAGATGTAGAAATGTAGGGGTGAGTATTGGTAACAGGCACCTAGTAGGCATCATCAGTTGATTGAGTGAAATACTATGAATATATAAAGCTTAAATATAGAGAGTTGTAGTAAGTCCAGCAAATCATAAATCAAGTCACAAAGTAGGCATATCTGTAGAATCACCGAACCCCAACTGAGCCGACCCAATGGTGTGCAATGATACAATTAAGAAAATCTAAGCAATCCCATATCAGAACTATCATGAGACTAAGACATATGTTGTACGCAGGTGCACGACCCCAATATCTATGTTTGTACACCACTAGGTCCCCATAATCCCAGAAGGTAAGCCCACACACAATCTAACTGATAGAATTACCACAAAAACCAACAAAATCACCATAGAACCCAAATCTCAACATCAAAAGATCAAGGGATCAAGTTATACATGGGTGTAACACCCTCACACCTAAGCTTGGATACTCCCATATGCCCAGAGGGTACACCCATGCAAAATTAGGTTGTGTATAGATTTATGGATCAATGGGTAATAAACGGAGTCCCTGACCCCAAAGTATCATATAATGTAAGGCTATGACACTTGACCCTAGTTCCTCAATATATATAAAGATGGGATGAATTCCCCGTGGGAGAAAAAATCCCCCTAACGTAATCAATAGGGTCTAAGACCCAAAACAATTGATGGGACGAATCCCCTTAAATAAGTGATAGGGTCTCAAACCAACAATTTAACCAACGGTGGTCTCCAGCCTAGAATATCAATAGGTGCTTAAACATCAGAATCAGTATCTATAGCTTGGCATCTTAGTCATAGGAACTAGAGACTATAGCCACGAGGAGCATCATCTAGGTCTCACATTCTAAAATATTCTCATGTGAGCTCAAGGCACGGGGAGCATCATCTAAGACTCGAAGCATAGAAGTAGTCATCCACTATCTAGTTATGCTGAGATCCAGCAACATCGTATCTCAAGGCAATAGTTTCAAATCCCAACCAAGTATAACTATCACACCCCTCTCAGATTATAGTGGTACCCCAGTTTCAGGTAAAGATAACAAGTGTACAATGACAAATAGCTGTGTGCAGAAGTAAATGTATCATACACCTATAGGTTTATGCCCAACTAAGGCATAGTATACTGTAATCCCATCAACCACAAGTACCTAGTGTAAACATAGGCGATTATAATTGTATCACAAGTATCCCACACAATCCAACTCAGTAGAGTCATATGTATACCTAAAATCAAGCCATAATAAGACGTATAATCCAAAAACACCCTCACAGTTAGCATACCGCCGTCGCGGATAAGCCCATGACTCCTATAAGATGCAGCATATGTCTCTCTACTATGATCATATCCTTGTTTCTAGCCTATCAGAGATTCAGTGGGAACATATCTCATATCAAGAGTCCCAACATCCATTCCAAAGCACAATCACTATATTTTCCAGAATGTAGCATAATTCTCCCAATTATCAGTAGGTATAACAAATGTACATTAGTTAGCAGATGTATATAGAAGCATATGAGTCAAAAGCAACAAAGAATCACATTTAATGTGATACCTCATAGCTGTATTCATACATGCACTAATATTTCAAGACTCATTCTTACATATGGGATGTGGGTTAGGGTTATAAGGGGCATCCAGTACTTAGACTAGTTCAAAACTTTCATATAAATTGAGTTTCTAGTGTTAAATTATACAAGGACAAACTTTAAATGATCATATCACTTAGCACAAAAAGAATTAGGTAGTTCATGACCTTCCAAATGAATGTTCTTTGAATGCTTTCCAACTCAACTAAATTTACCTCATTTGGAGTTTGAAATCAAACGTTATCGTCGATTTACTGTAGACTACTACAGCAGGGTATATCTACGAGATGACTTATAGGTCATGGTTTGAGTTATGGACCATCTGCTAACTCATGGTAAACACTCCTAAAAATTTAATTATTTTATCCTAGATTTGATGGACCAATCTATGGGTCATTGAAACTTCTATAGGTCATAGATTAGGCTCATGGAATCGATCTAGAGACCTCAAAACATTTTCCCAAAAGATTACAGGAAAGTTTTTACGGGTCGTAGGTTGGCCCGTGGTTGACTTCGTTAGCTTTTTAAGAAAGGATATTTTAGACTTTTACCACTTTTCAAAGCCTAAACCTTATGTTTTTATATCTAAACACATCAATTCAACTTTTTTACACTGAAAAAACCTTCTCCAACTTAGAGTAAGGTTTCAAGATAAAAAGGGGCTAGGGGTTGAAGATAATCTTGTGAATTTCCCCAAGATGTTTCAAGATTTAGAACCTTTAAGTATTTAAAGCTAATCAAAACATGGAATATGTTCTTCATTGTGCCCATCACCAAATTGATGGAGTTCTGGATGAATTGAATCTCCTATGAATGGTTCTTGAAGGTTTATCTAAAACCTTAATATGTTTTTCTATATGATCTTGCATGATTTACTGTGTTATGAATTAAATGCTTGAATTAAGTGATTTTACTTATCTACATGAACCCTTACAGGAATTCTTATTATTTTTGCATGTTTCACTTAAATGGTTATACAAGAGTATAATTTGAGCAAAAAGAGTATGGAATCCCTAAATGCTTTCCCTTTACCTTTGTTTTCCTGAATGCTATAAGTTAGAATGATGCATGATAGGGTCTTTACGAGTCAAAAGATGAACCTTAAAAGAATGTAACCAAATAGTTGATAGTTGATGTGATGAATTGAGTTGATAAATGTCCAATGAGACTAAATGAATGAGTTAACCATAGGGTTGATGTCTTATTAGTATGTGGAGTCTTGGGAGGAGTATTGAGCATCAACCTGCATCATAGTAAGACCAACATGAACTCAATAGCTACATAGCTTATGTAGAAGAGGATTGAACCAATAAATCGGATGTTTTCTATTTCCCCCAAAAAGAGGACTTGATGTTATTGATTTTTGATCCACTGATGGGATGCACCTTACCTTGGCAAGGTATGGGATAGATGTGAAAATGACATCACTTCGTTCTATCATCAATGAATCATAGGTGATGGTTGTCGACTAGAGAAACTTCCAAATAGGCGTTGATAGTACTCTTAGTAGCTTGGACATAGATGGTAGAAGAGTGGTCATTGTCTAAACTATATTCTTACTTTAGACTCTTGACATGCTGATTGAGTTTCCAACTTCTTGAGTTGAGCTATTTGAATTGATGTTATTCTAACTTTAGATGTTTCTTTTTGCTATTTTACATACTCGTACATTCTATGTACTGTCATCTATTTGGGTCTGCATCTTTTAATGATGTAGAGAGAGGTATTAGCAGTTATCAATAAGTGCCTTATGGAGGACCTGCTTGCATTCAACTGATCGGTGAGTCTTCCCCTACTCTTGAAGGACATCATATATTTGTTCTACCTTTGAGATTAGACTTATTTTATTCTATTTAAAGGTATACATAGGCTTATCATGGCACTATTTAGTTAGATGTTTTAGAAGCTTCATAGACTAAAATATTGAGTTATGACTAGATTATATTTTTGACTTTTCTTTTATATTAGTCTTACTCAGTTGATGGACAGATCATTTGGCCTTTGGCCTTTACTTATTATTTGTCATCTCTTTTCTTTAAGTATTCTTATTCATTGATGTTTTCCACTATTAGATTGTGGTTGAACGTATGTGATGACACCAAGTGGTTTACTTGGGGGCTAGCAATAGTTTTTGAGTGCCAGTCATGACAAGGGTACCCTCCCAAGTGTGACAAACTTGGTATTAGAGCACAGAGTTCAAGTGTCCTAGGGAGTCTACAAAGTTGTTTCTAGTAGAGTCTTGTTTATGGGTGTGTTATGCATCACAATTTATATGCAAGAGGCTATAGGATATTTGGAATTGTTACACTTTCTTATAACTTGAGTTAGTATGATAGAATTTAACTCTATTCAAGTACCTATCTAATTTGTATGTTACGTATTTGCAAATTGTGCCTCCTAAGCATACCGCCACCCAAAGAGATGCTTCAGCTTGCAACATTAAAAATCCCCCACAAGCATTACCTCCTCCGATAGAGCAAGGAGTCAAGGACAACATGCTAGAGTAGCTGGGGCTCCCAAAGCACCTAATACTTCATCTAATCCTACTACAAAAGATGATTTCTGAGGGGATATCATAATGCTCACATAAGTAGTAGCTGCTCAAAGTGGGAATCAGAGTCTATAGGCTCCTAGCTCTGACTCCCAAGACCCTACTACTGTAACAAAACTTAGAGAGATTTTCTATAGATATACCCACTAGTCTTCAAATGGTCTAAAGTTGAGGAAGACCGTGAGAATTTTATTGATGAGATTAGGAAGATATTGAAGGCTATACATGCAACAAAGATTGAGGGAGATGAATTTTCTTTCTATCAACTTAAGGACGTGGAAAAATATTTGGTACAATCAATACGAAGAGAGTTGAGGTGAGGATGTTGAGCCTGCCATTTGATATGACTTTGGGAATGCCTTTTCTTTATAACTTCTTTCCATGAGATTTGAGGGAAGTGAAGTTGAGGAGTTCACTAACTTGAAGCAGGAGGGGATGGCTATTAAAGAATATATCCTTAAGTTCATACAACTATTCAGGTATGCTCCATAGATGGTCCCTGACATGAGATCTGAAATAAGAACATATCTAACTTGGGCAAGCATGTTAAAAAGGGAGTGCAAAGCGACATTACTGATGTTGGAGATGCACATCTCTAGGATCATGGTCTATGGACAACAACTTGAGGAGCGTGAAAAGAGAGATAGGGAGGAGCATTTGAGCCAGAAGGCTAAATCATTGGGGCATGAGCCTAACTAGCATAAGTGAAGTAAATGAGATAGGTCCTATTTTTCGAAAAGGACTTTAAATTATGCACCATCTACAATAAGTGCACTAGCTCCCAGTAACAAGTATAATTAAAAGACTCAGGGCCATCAGAATTCTAGGCTCATGGTTCTCAATCCCAAGCTAGTGTGAGTCAAGGTTGAGAGGGTAACCACCATGTGGAAAATGTGGAAAACTCCACCTAGGTGAGTGTCGTGAGGGCACAAATGCTTGCTATAGATGTGAACGAACTAGTGACTTCAAGAATGAGTGCCTACTGAGAGGCTAGGTAGTGGAGATAACAATGCTCAATCTTTAGCATACCACCAGCTAGCGGTAGTCAGAGAGGTCCGACAACTAATACAAGTAGGGTTACAAATCATCTATATGCAATAGCCTATCAACAAGATCAGGAAGTTGCACTACATTTTGTCACTGGTACAATTTGAGTCTTTTTCTATGATATCTGTGCCTTACTCGACCCAGGTGCAACCTTATCATTTGTTACTCCATTTGTGGGTAATGAGTTTGAGTTCTTTCCTGAATGTCTTCTTGAGAACTTCAATATTTCTACTCCTATTGGTGAGTCTATTCTAGCTGAAAGGTTATATAGTGATTGTACGGTGCCTATCTATCATAGAGATTCTTTTACAGACTTAGTTGAGTTAGAGATGATTGACTTCAGTGTGATTCTTGGCGTGGACTGGCTTCACGCTTGTTATGACTCTGTGGATTGTATGACCCAGATTGTCAAATACCAATTTCTGAATAAGCATATTATAGAGTTGAGGGGTAGTTCTGCAGTGCCCAAGTGTAAGTTTATTTCCTACCTTAAGGATAGAAAATGAATTTCTAAAGTATGTATTTATCATCTCATGCAAGTTAAGGATTTGATGATGTAGAGTCTCAGCCTTTTGAGTCAGTTCCAATTGTCAATGAGTTCGCTGATGTCTTCCTGTTTATATGCCTAGAGTCCATCTTGATGGAGGGATTAACTTTGGGATTGATTTACCTCGTGATACTTAGCCTATTTATATTCAACCATATATAATGGCTCTAGCTGAGTTGAAGGATCTGAACGATAGCTAAAGCATCTATTAATTATAAGATTTATTAGGCCCAGTGTCTCTCTGTGGGTTGCTCCTGTACAATTTATTTGAAAGCATGATAGTTCCCTCAGAATGTGTATAGATTATTTCCAGTTGAATAACGTGACCATTAAGAACAAATATCCCCTTCTGAGGATCGACGACTTGTTTGACCAACTTCAGGGTGCTACTGTTTTCTCCAAGATGGACCTCAAATTAGGCTATCACCAGTTAAAAATAAGAGAGTGTGACATACCAAAGACATTTTTTTGATGAAAAGCCAAAGGGAAATGATTCTGGCTAAATATGAAAGTAATTGCCGAAGAAAAATAGTTCCGAAGAATACATGATCTATGTGTTGCCCGTATGGATTCTGATCTGATTATATCAGTGGATGTGTATTGTAGGATAGACATGGATCATGATTACTTGACATTTGCATTATATTGCTCGCATTTCATGGCATTTTATTCCATTTCATATCATTTATTACTCGAAAGTTGATATCTGTACTAAGTGTGATACATTGAATAACTTGAATCTTGTATATTGTCGAGATTGAACTAATGAGGTGTTCTGACATTTATTGAATCAGTTAAATATTGTATATTGTTGTGGTTGAACTATTGAAATATTGCAACATATTTTGAATGACTTGAGACTT
Source organism: Solanum clarkiae (assembly GCA_011800125.2). Taxonomy (NCBI): domain Eukaryota; kingdom Viridiplantae; phylum Streptophyta; class Magnoliopsida; order Solanales; family Solanaceae; genus Solanum; species Solanum clarkiae. The sequence goes on along the minus strand of JAABOM020067039.1, from coordinate 52,937 downwards.
GTATATTTTGGAGATTGGACTATGCAAACACTGTGATATGTGACTATAATTGTTTATATTATTTGTACTGTGCATGATGGCCTTTTTTGCATGCAGGTTTTGTAGTTCGGAGGTATGTGGTTAGGATGGAGGGAGTGCTTAGTTCTTTTTCTTTACTTATGAATTCGTCCTCTTATTGGGTATCTTGGTACTCATCCTTGATTTCTACACATGTGTGTTGGTTGTGAACTCGAACCCTACCAACTTTCTTCTTCTTCTTTTGGACGAGCTATTGATAGTTGAAAGGTATAGTTGCTTGTTACTCAAATACACTCTCAAAAATGTTGGATATCTTTTAGTAGTTTTGTTCTATTTGAGAAATGAAGACTATTGAGACATGTACCATTTCTTTCTTATTCTAATGTATTAAAGGCTTGTGCCATATGACAACCAGCTTTTGGGATGGTTTTACTTTGCATTATTCTCCTTATGATTTTTATCCTTGTTAGAACTTAATGTTATTGTAACAGCTCATAACTCTATTCATAGGATCCAAACTTTTTCACGGTAAGTATATAAGTTTGAACCTAGTGATATATTACATGTACCTACATTTAAGGCTCATTCCATGTGCCGAAGTGAACTAGAAGTGGATAAGATTCATTAGAGGCCTAGTACCTGGTCAAGTTCAAAATTTTCCTATCGATTAAATTTTTCCATTATATTATGCAAGGGTTAATTTAAATAATCATAACTCTTAGAACAAAAAAAATTATTGTGGCCCATATTTATCAAATTAAAGATCTTTGAATTATTATTCCCACACCATTAATTTATCCTCATCTGATGTTTGGAGCCAAATGTTATGATCATTTTACTACAGACTACCAGAATAGAGTTGATTCTACGACCCTAACTTATGGGTCATGGATTGAACTACAACCCATACTATCAGCTCATTGAATGGCTTCTACAAGTACATTTTTTATTCCCAAACTCTATGGATCCAATTACAAGTCGTAGTTTAGACCCATGTAATGAGTTCCAAGATCCCAAAATTCACCTCAGTGTCTATGAATGAACTTCTGTAACTCATATAAGCTTCTACATACCATATATAATCCCGTGATGACTTAGAAAGTGTTTTTAAGAATGGGTCGGTTCATCCTTTCTCACCCTTTCTAAACCTTAACTTAATAGTTTTTAACCTAATTAAGTACCTAAACGTTATTGATCAAGCTCAAGATACACCCCTCTTTTGTGGTCAAGCTATCGTCAAAGTAATAAAACTAACCAAGGTTAGGGTCGAATCACACAGAGACTTCACAAATTGGTTCACTAATAAACAACTCAAATATTAATTAACTCAACTCCCAAAAGAGGGGGAGCGAGGGGCGGGGGGTTGCAATGATTGATGAGAAATTAAACTAAACTAACTAAAATGGAAGATAATCATTAATGGAGTGCAACTTGGGTATTGTGTTCCTCATCATTCACTAACTCAACGTCCCTGGATATCTCAATTCTCAACTAGAATATCGCATGCAGGGCGGTAATTTATATTCTTCCAACCCTTTAGTCAAAAGTGAAGGTCGAATTTCACTATTAGGCTTGTCCCATCTCCATAGTGTGCTAAATTAACCATTACCCATATTCCCAGTCAACCTCCCCTTGGTCTAGTTATGTTAATTAGACGACAACACATCATCAAATCTTGTAAATCAATCTCTTTTCGTATTCATTACCACCTGTATCGGGAAGGTAACTAGACATGTAATATTGGTCACCACTAGAAAATATTCAAAATGAAGTGTTCTTATTAATACATGCAAATACTCATTCTAAGAATTTCAAATAATCTGGGTTTATTTGGTAAGATCTTCATGGTTTCCACAACATCAAGTTGTGGGTTTAGCCAGTCATGCTATGGGAAGATAACAAAACTATGAATTGAGAAGACATAATTAATCTCATACCCAAATAGATTGAAGAACAAGCAAACCCAATTTGTATTGAGAATTATAAGGTCGAAAGATACAATGAATCTACAAGTGTTGAAACGACCCCAAAAAGAGCCTGAAAATATGCCTCGAAAATACCTAGAATCATAATTTTTGTATATCTCAAAACACGTGCATTATTTCAGAAATCCACTTCATATTCTTGTTCAGTGGGTCAAATTTAGGGAGAGAAGAGTCTAACCCTGATTTTATAGCGAATGATTCACAATTTTGAAATTTTAAAGTGACGATTTCCAGTAGCATGTACACGTCACTGGCGCGATGCGCCATTGCCATATTTTGGTGCCAATTTTCAATTTCGTTCCAAGGCTTTTATGTCTTGGGCCTAAGCCTTCCGACACGAGAAAATACCTATACTTAGCCATTTTTCACTCTCATATCATTTAAAAACACTCTCCAATACTCACTCAAACACTTAGGTTTATATTTCTCTCAAGATTCAAATGCCAAAACCCTCTCCGGATCTTAGGGAATTCCACCAAGCTTCAAGTCTCCATCTCTAATCTTCATCAAGTTCAACTCCAAAGGTAAGGTATGTGGGTTACTTTCATGGGTCCCTTTCACCCATGATGCCCAAGCTTTTCACCCATGATGCCCAAGCTTTCTTTTTCTCAAAATTGCATGATTTAAAGTTGATATACTCATGCGTCTTATTTATTATAATAATCACTGCACACTATGTTTTAGCTAATGAAATTGTGACTATTTTACCATGTTCTGAGCTATAAATCTAAGATCTATTGAAAGGTTTGATGAAGGGTTTTGATGTATATTGTACGAGGGTATTACGAAGTATCCATTGAAAATTTTACATTGAATTTGCTAGCAAGATTTCACTCTTGAATTGCACGGTTTTACGCTAGCACTACACATCCTCTAAGTGTTGGATAAAATGTCCGGTTATGGTTTCTTGAGGAAATGAAGGTCCAATGCATGTCTTATGAGTTGAATGACTATATGACAATGAAATAATGATGGAATGAATGTATGTATATGGTATTCTCTATATAGTTTTGTGAGTTGACCAAGCCTAGCTTGGGGGTTGTAGGCCCGATAACCTTATTGAGTAGTTGGTACCTCATTAACCACATCGAGGGGCTTGTACCTTACTCCCTAGATCAGGGGGTAGTAGGATCAGGTAACCTTATTGAGGGGTTTGTACCTTATTAACCATATCGAGGGGTTTGTACCTTGGTCCCTAGCTCGGGGGGTGGTAGGCCCGGGTAACCTTATTGAGGGGTTGTACCTCACTAACCATTTTGAGGGGTTTGTACCTCATTTACCTCTCCAAGGAGGTGGTATGCCTTGGATTGCACTAATGATTTTCACTTGCTACACATGTATTATGTCCTACATTTGGATGACTTTACTTCAAGCGTCATTCATACATGTCATCTTGCTATTATGGTGTCCATTGAGTACTATTATGGATTTTGCCTATGATACCTAATTATTATTACTTTGCATCCTACATACTCAGTACATTCAAATGTACTAACGCATACTTTATTCCTACATGATATCACCATGTAGGAACTGAAACTTCTAATTGATTCTCCTCGTGGCTAGGCGGATTGTTCAAGATATCCTATGGTAAGTCCTCAAGTCCGAGGACAGTATTTATCTTCTCTCAAGATTATAATTACACTATGTCTTATATGTTTGGACTATCTATTGTCATTATTATGAGGGTGAGCCCAGTTGTTTGTCTTGGCCCTGGCTCTTATCTGTATAGTAGAGTTGTTGTTGGACAAGATATATATCTATGCTATAAGCTTTGACTTTTTCTTGTTTCTTGATATTTATAGTATGGAAGTCTACCCTTAGTCCCAATTTCCCTTGGTTATGCTTATCCCTTATTTTTATTTTAATTTCTTGCACGACCAAGGATGTGTAATGATATGCTACGAAGCATATTTGGCGTTCCTTCGGGTTTCCCATTTGCTATTCACGTCTAAACCCTAGGCTTGAGTCATTAAAAAGGTGGTATCAGAGCACTAGGTTGTTAGGTCCTCAACTTTCAACACACCGTATCGATTAGAGTCCTATTTATAGTTATAAGGCATGCCACTACTGTGAATGGGATGCTGTGAGGCGTTCTAGGAAATGTTTCAATTTTTAATGATCTATGTCATATGATAGAGTTAGGTCCCCTAGAGTGTACTGCTAATTCCTAACCATCACATTTCAGGGTTTGTCTTAAGTTACTCAAGACGGTGATAAGACGAACGTGGAGGTTCGCAATGCTCTATGGGTATTGGCCAAAATGGCGAAAAAGTTGGCAACTCACCTCAATCAACAAGTGAGTGTCCCCAAGACTTCTAATGGTAAGAGGAGGAGTAGTGAGGCCAAAGAGAGGGCCCGTGTTGGGGGTAAGTTCCAAAGTTCCAAAGCATGCTTGGTGGCTTATGCTAGGTGCCCAAAACATGGTAGGTTCCATGATGGCCCATGCTCGAAAGGTATCAATGGTTGTTGTGGTTGTGGAGAGTTGGGTCATAAGGTGAAGGATTGTCCTCGGAAACACAATAAGATTAAAGGAGGCGATGATGGGGTTACTAGTCCTAGATGCCCAAAATGTGGTAGAAAACGTTGTGTTACATGTAGGAGGAACAAGGGTGCATGATTTGGGTGTGGTGAGATGGGCCATAAAATTCTGGATTGCGCTTATGCTCAAGACAAGTTAAAGGTGGACATGTTGATCAAGTGGGTCGATAAGGGGATGAGGCAACCAATTTTGCTACCGGTATATTTAAATTTCCTTTGGCTTTGATGCGTTTGCACTGATGGGCCAGTGCTCCACTATTCCTTCGTTATTGTTTTGGTTGCTAGTGTTTTTCATGTGTATCCTAGACTCTATTTTGGTGAGCCTATTGTTGTTTGAAAGTTCATAGGTGTTGTTTTGTGTTTATGTTGCATTAGGTCTTGCCTTGTGTCTTGTTGGGTTTGGTGTGGTGGATTTTGATGCTATCTCTGGGATAGATTTGTTGCATTGGTGTTGTGTCCCTATCGATATAGGACAGAGTGAAATTTTGATTCTCTATTGAATCTGTCCTTGAGTTGAAACTTGTAAGTCGGATGCAAAGGGGTAATTTTTTTTATTATCTTAAGGTACAATTGATCTCTAAGAGTTTCCCCATGTTATTATTGCTCATGGTCTTGCCTTGTGATTTTGGTTGAAGGTAGTTTGTTGGATTAAAGGTCTTGAGGTGGTTCAGCTACATGCATATTGTGTCCCCTTTGATTATAGAACATGTAAGGTACATGATGGTTAAGAATGGTCAATCTATTTGGTCAGCTACAATGGGTTAGTCACTTCTCTAAGCTTGAACTTTTGTTCGACTCCTATTCCCAAGTGATGATGAGGACAGGTGATATCCCTAAGTGTCTTTTAAGTTTAGGAATGAGCCTTTTGAGTATGTTCGAGTTGTTGGTTGACTTATGCACTGGTTATGTTTATGGGTTTCATGAATAGGGTCTTTAGTCCCTACCTTGTTATATTTGTGGTGGTCTCTAATGACGAAGTATGGATTTATTTAGAGCTTGTGAACCATTTGGGGGTAGTGTTCCGAATCATGGGGTAAGAGGAGTTGTATGCTAAGTATGTGAAGTGTGAAATGTGGTTAAAGGAGGTTACCTTCCTAAGTCATGTGGTGCCAGAAGGTGCTAAGATTGATCCTAAGCAGACGTATGTGATTTAAAATTGGCCTAGGACTTTGACTCCCTTGGATATTAGGAGTTCCTTGGACTTAGCGGAATACCACTAGAGGTTTATGAATGGGTTATCTTCTATTGTTTCTCCCATGACTAATTTGACCCAAAGGAAGGATAAGTTTCTTCCGCTCCTATCTTATCACCACCGGATGGGGTAGAAGGGCTTGTTGTGTATTGTGATGTTTCCCGGACTTTTTTGGGTTGTGTATTGATTCAAGATGGTTAGGTGGAAGTGTATGCTTTTAGGTAATTTGAGATGCATGGGAAGGATTATCTTATCTATGACTTTGAGTTTGCCTCTGTGGTATTTGCTTTGAATTAGACATCATTGTTTTGTAAGGGGTGCATATTGATGTGTTTATCATTTGCCAGAGTCTCCAATATGTGCTCACTTAAAGGGATCTTAGCTTGAGATGAGGAAGTGGTTAGAACTTCATAGGAACTTTGACTTAAGGATGTGTTATCGTCACAGTAAGGATAAAATGGCTGATACTTTAAGTAGGGTGTCTATGGGTAGCTTGCTCTTGTTGATGGTGGTAATAAAGAGATGGCTAGGGAGGTGCATCGATTGGCTAGTTTGGGAGTTAGGTTGGAAGAGGTTATTAATGGGGGTTTTGCTATTTTTTATGGTTCTAAGTTTTCCTTGGTTTGATGAGGTGAAAGAGAAACAACATCTTGATTCCTCCGTGTTACAATTGAAGGCCTTGGTGAAAGAGCGCAAGGTGGAAGTGTTCTCCCAATGGGGAGATGATACGCTTAGGTACTATGGTAGGTTGTGTATATCTTGTGTTGATGGCTTGGTGGAGAAGATCCTTCATGAAGCACATGATTCTTCTTATCCTATTTACCCCGGTTCTACCATATGTATAGAGAATGAAAGATGTGTATTGGTAGGGAGGCATGAAGAAGTGTATTGCCAAATGAAATGACACCAAAAGTTCCGAAAAGGTGCCTCAGAAGTGCCCGAAATCTTAATTTCCACATATCTCAAACTCCATACGTTATTTCAAAAAATCGACTTCACATTCTTATTAGAGGGTCAAATTTAGGAGGAAAAAGGTCTAACCCAAATTTTAGAGCAACCATATAAAAATCAAAAAATCTTAAAAAAGTGATTTAGGAGGGTCAACTTCAAAGAGGCATATCTCATAGAACACAAAGGACTGGGTAGCCCACGACCTATTAAATTAAAGACCTTTGAATTAGCTTTCCAAATGACTTGGCTTCACCTCATTCCGAGTTCTGATGAAGAATTTATGCCCATTTTCATAGAACTCGTTTGTGCAGGAATGCAAATTCAAGTGAGTAATCCGCGTCTTATTTTGGTCCTGTTTTTTTTATTTTGGTCCAAGACTTTCAAGTCTTGGGCGTAAGTGTTTCCATACTTGAAAATACCTATACTTAGCCTTATTTCACTCATATAAAATCCTAAACATTCGCCAACACTCACTCAAACACTTAGACTAATATTTCTCTCAAGATTCAAGTCTCAAAACCTCTTCTGTATCCTAGGATTTCCTTCAAGCTTCAACTGTTGGAAGGTGTTGATTGATGGTTTTACAAATGATTTTCTTGCATGATTTCATCTCTATATTTCATGATTTTATACTACCATTATACACCCGCCAAGTATTTGATAAAATGCATTTCAAGGATTTTTTAGGTTTTGAAGATCTATTGGTTGATTTATGATCCAAATGACTTTATGATGATTATGAGCTTTCTAAAGATATCTTTCACTTATGGAAATGTTGATGATGTTGTAAAGTCGGGTTTAAGCCTTTTCTTAAAGACTTTACCTGTTGTGAACCCTTTAATATTGATGTTGATGCAAGGGTAATGTTTGATGATGAATTATTCTTATGTTTGATGTTGGGCTCACCATTAGAGGTCAAGGATGTTTTAGAGCTACTCGTGTCATGATTCTATGCTTCTCATAAGTTATAAGTATGATAATTATAAGTATTCTGTGGAATCAGACTTAGCACCAGTGGATGGAGGGTTTTCTCTCTTTACTTGAACTATGTCCCACCATAGGGCTATGTTATACCCTTGCAATACTAGTGGATTCACTTTGTACACTTTCTCTTGAGGTTCTTCCCAAAATTGGGTTGTGTTCCTGTAAGGTGATGTTCTGAATGAAATCCTTTCCAAAATTGGTTTACATTCCCATAAGGAAAGTTACTTCATACGAAATTGGGTCATGTTCCCATAAGTTTGAATTATCGTTTACCTTGGCAAGTAGAACACCTCTTTACCGGTGAGGGATAATCATCGGGATTCCAAGTTGTAGCTCGCTTGGTCTTATTCTATGTCTATTGGAGTCTCTTCCAACACCTACGTTCTATGTTCTTGTGACACCCTATAACTCTATACTCTAATTTATCCATGTTTCAAGCCTCATTTGGTCAGGTTTGGGGTGTATTACGTTCATGGGAGACTCCTAGTACCTAAACGAATCCAAGACTTCTCTAATAGTTGAGTTTTGAGTAATGGTTCGCGCAAGGGTAAATTTTAAACAATCATAACTCTTGGAATATTTGTAAATGGGGCCCACAACATGTCAAATGAAATCCCTTTGAATTAGCTTCACAAGCACTTGATTTCACCTCATTCCGATGTCGGATGAAGGAGTTATGACTGTTTTCGTGAGACCCTCCCATGCAGTTAAGGCCCATGGGCACCCATATGGGTAGTGTGACCTTGTACGGGTCATGGGAAATGTTTGGGGTTGGAAAATGGCACGGTAAGGCTAAGTCTTAGTCCACGACCAGTGGCATGGGTCGTGTGACTCACCAATGGTCGTGAGGAGTGGTGTGGAGTTGTTTTAGGAGGCTTGACTAGGTGTGGGTGGCATTAGAAGCTATGGCATGGGCAACAACTGCCTTCTACAGATTGTGTGAAGGGGTACGGGCCGTGGAACCTGGGAGTGCTCTGGACTTTAACATTTTCTTATCTTAGTAAGGTGGCATGGACCAGTAAACAGTCTGTGTAACACTACACGATCCGTGGAAGTGGCCGTCAAAGTGACGTCAATGCTAACTTATTCTCAAGTGTTACAATTCCATTTTTCTGTCTAAGTCTTGTCTCATGGGAACTCCACATGACCGGTGGAGTGCCGCATGACTAGTGAAGTCTCCAGTGAGATGACACTTTGCCAATTTTTCCATCCATTCACTAATGGCATTTTCATAAATGTTAATTACTCTAATGCCCTTTTTAGACTTCCAATGCTATCTTAACCTTCCTAAAAGACCTAAACAAGGTTCCAAAGGATAAAACTCATTACTCTCATCTAAAATACACTCTTCATTCTCTCAAAAGCATCCTTCAAGCCTCAATTCAATTTCAAGGATAACGAAGAACAAGATTGGATTCAAAGATCATTTCCAAGCCTCCATTCTTCCCAATCTCAATTCCAAGCAACTCTAGACCTAAAGTATGTGGGTTTCTCTCTTGGGTTTCTTTTACCCATGATACTCAATCTTCATTTTCCTAAATTGCATGATTCAAAGTTGAGTTTACAAATGGGTTTACTAATATGAACATGTCTACGAACTATGTTAAAAATATGTAAAGTTGTGACTATTTTACTATGTTGTGAGCTATATGTCTTGGATCTATTGTAAGTTTTGATGAGGGATTTTGATGTGAATACCTTAGGGGTGTTGCAAGATGGTGATTGATGATTTTACAATAGATTTAATTGCATGATTTCATTTCTAAATTGCATGGTCTTATACTACCATTTCACACCCGCCAAGTATTTGATAAAATGTCCGGTTATGGTTTATTGAGGAATTGAAGGTCCCAAGCATGATTTATGATATAAATGATGTTATGATGATGAAAGTAGCTTATGTATATGATTATTCCTATGAAGTATAGCATTAGAGCCTATGATGAATCCTATATAAAGTGTAGAACTCGACCATGCCCAATCCGGAGGGTCTAAGCTCCCAAATGACCTAGTGAATGGTTTGTACTTCTCCACCTAGTGATGGTGCAGCATCATCACTAACCTAGATGGGGGTTAGTAGTTATTAACCTAGATGAGGGTTAGCACTCATCCACCTAAGTGATAGGGTGACATCATCACTAACCTAGATGGGGGTTAGTACTCATCAACCTAGATGAAGGTTAGTACTCATCCACCTTGGTGATGGGGTGGCATTTTCACCAACCTAGATGAGGGTTTGTACTCATCCACCTAAGTGATGGGGTGGCATCATCACTAACCTACCAAAGGGTTATACATTTGAAAATCTAGCTTGGTCTCTTCTTCACATATGATACCCTATACGAGCATGAGTTACTTAAGCATGTTTTACCTAAGAATTGATCATACATGGCATATTGAATATTAGGTCTATTGCTTAATATCGTGCATTTTGACTATGATGCTTTGTTGCATTGCATCCTACATACTTAGTACATTCAAACGTACTAACGCATACTCTATGCCTACACGATGTTACCATGTAGGAACCAAAGTTTTATTTGGTTATCATCCTCCTCCACGTGGCTGGTCGTATCCATTCAAGCTAGTTGGTGAGTGCTCATATGCGAGGGAAATATCTATGTTCTTAAGCTATGTATTAAAGACTGTCCTTCTTTTTGGTATACTTTTACTATGAGGGTAAGCCCAGTTGCTCGTCTTGGCCCCCGTTAAGTCTTATATTAGAGGTGTTGTTGGGCAAGTTATGTATTAGTCTTGAGCTTTGATTTACTTATAATATTCAAGCTATTTAAATATGAGTCTCTCCTATAGTCCTATTTCCCTTTGTTTATGTTTCTTACGTTGCTTTACATTCCTTTCGCGACCAAGGATGTGTAATGATATGATATGAGGCTTGTTTGGAGTTCATTTGGGTTATCCATTCGCTGGTCACGTCTTGTCCCTAAGCTTGGGTCATGACAATTCTATGCAATTGGAATGACTTTAAAGAATGTTTTACTTCAAGCATTGATCATGCATGCCATATTGTTATTATACGAATCCATTGCTTATAAATATGCATTTTGATTATGATGCCTATCTCTCGTTGCATTGCATCCTACATACTTAGTATATTCAAATGTACTAACACATACTCTATGCCTACATGATGTCACCATGTAGGAATCAATGCCCCTATTGATTTTCCTCCTCGTGGCTAGATGGATTGTTCAAGTTAACCTTTGGTGAGTCCTCATGTCCAAAGACAATATCTATCCTCTCTCATGTTTATGCTTCAATTATATCTTGTATATTTGGATTACTTATTGTCATTGCTATGAGGGTGAGCATGGCTGCTTGTCTTGGCCCCCGCTAAGTATTTGTGTTTAGAGGTATTGTTGGACAAGTTATGTATTATTTCTTGCCTGACTCATCTATGATATTTAAGTATTACTTCCTCTTTCTCTCTCGCTCCCTTAGTCCCAATTCCCCCTGTTTATGTTGTCTCTTATTATCATTTTTAATTACTTCCGCTACCAAGGATGTGTAATGACATGTTATGAGACTTGTTTGGGGTTGCTTCGGGTTTTCCCCATTCGTTGGTTATGTCAAGGCCCTAGGCTTGGGTCGTGACCCCAAATTTGTTTCTGATTGTCATAGTTGTGAATTAATTTGAGCCATGTATCAAAGGCCGGATGGCCTAACCTAAGACATAAAGATCACTACTTAGAAGTACGTAGAAAGTAACATGGATTTTGGGGATTGATGGCCCGAGACTTGAAAGGATTTTGATTCTTTTTGGGACGTGGTTGATAGGGTGACGAAATTGGTTCACTTTTTACTGGTTAAGATTACTTATGGTGCCAAAGAGTATGCTAAATTGTGCATTCATGAGTTGGTGAGATTACTTGAGGATATGCTTTGGGCTTGTGTTATGGAGTTCATGAAGTTGGGATGATCATCTTCTAATGATTGAGTTTGTGGTTTGTGAATCTTCATAAAGTGTTAGGGAAGATTAGTGAGGTTGCGTACGAATGGGAATTGCCTTTGGATATGGTTATGGTTCATTCCATTTTTCATGCTTCTAGGATGAGGGGATATATTAGTGACTCTAGTGCTATTGAACTCCTTGAAGTTATGGGTGTTATGATGGATGAGTTAACTTATGAGAAGGTCTGGTGTAGAAGTTGTGTGTATATGAGTTAAGAGTGATTGATAAGGATGTGGTGTTCGTTAAGGCTCTTTGGAAGGTTCGTCTAGTAGAAAGTGTCTCTCGGGGAGCAGGCATGAAAAAGCAATACCCTTATCTCTTTTATTCTATTCAAGCTTATGATAGAAAATTGAAGTCCTTTATATGATCTCAAGTCTTAAGCTCAGCCCTCATGTCATTGCATATGTTCATGTTTAAATTGACAAGTTCATGATGATTTTACACTTATGATGAGATTTTTCTAATGATGTTTTAAGCGCATTGTTGCATCTCTGTGTGGGCTGAATTTTTCATGTTTAAATCTCTCATATACATTTCTTTGACATTACAGGACAGATGTTACCAAGGGGAAGGTGTTGAAATGACCCCAAAAATTACTCGAAAATATGCCTCGAAGATGCTCGGAGTCGTAATTTTCATATATCTCAAAATTCGTGCATTATTTTGGAAAGTCGACTTCATATTCTAGTTCAAGGGGTTAACTTTAGGAGGGATATGGTCTAACCATGATTCTAGAGCAAACGATTCACAATTTCAAATTTTAAAGTGGCTATTTCCAGTAGCATCTATGCGTCACTGTTATATTTTGGTGCCAATTTTTAATTTCGGTCCAAGGCTTTTAAGTCTTGGGCCTAACACTTCCCACATGAGAAAATACCTATACTTAGCCATTTTTCACTCTCATTTCATTCAACAACATTCTCCAATACTCACTCAAATACTTAGGCTTATATTTCTCTCAAGATTTAAATGCCAAAGCCCTTTCTGGATCTTAAGGAATTTAACCAAGCTTCCAGCCTCCATCTCCAATCTTCATCAAGTTAATCTCTAAAGCTAAGGTATGTGGGTTTCTTCATGGGTTTCTTTCACCCATGATCCCCAATTTCCTTTTTCCTCAAAATTGCATGATTTAAAGTTGATTTACTCAGGGGTATCATCTATTATGAAAACCACTGGACACTATGTTTGGGCTTATGAATTGTGATTGTTTTACCCTACTTTGAGCTATGAATCTAAGATCTATTGAAAGGTTTGGTGAAGGTTTTTGATGTTTATTGTATGAGGGTGTTAACAAGTATCCATTGAAGGTTTTACATTGAATTTACTAGCATGATTTCACTCTTGAATTGCATAGTTCTACACTAGCACTATACACCCTCTAAGCGTTTGATAAAATGTATGGTTATGGTTTCTTAAGGAATTGAATGTCCAATGCATGTTTTATGAGTTGAATGACTATATGATGATGAAATAATGATGGAATGAATGTATGTATATGGTATTGTCTATATAGTGTTGTGAGTTGACCAAGCTAGCTTGGATGGTTGTAGGCCCGGGTAACCTTATTGAGGGGTTGGTACCACATTACCACATCGAGGGGTTTGTACCTTCATCCCTAGCTCAGGGGGTGATAGGCAAAGGTAACCTTATTAAGGGGTTAGTACCTCATTAACCACATCGAGGGTTTTGTACCTTGGTCCCTAGCTCGGGGGGTGGTAGGCGCGAGTAACCTTATTGAGGGGTTGGTACCTCATTAAACATTTTGAGGGATTTGTACCTCATTCGTCTCTCCAAGGAGGTGGTAGGCCTTGGATTGCACTAATGATGGTCACTTGCTACACATGTATTAAGTCCTATATTAGCATGACTTTACATTAAGCATCATTCATACATGCCATGTTACTATTATTCTATCTATTGAGTACTATTATGCATTTTGTCTATGATGCCTAATTGTTGTTGCATTACATCCAACATATTTAGTACATTCAAGAGTACTAACACATAATTTATGCCTACATGATATCACCATGTAGGAACCGAAGCTCGTATTGATTCTTCTCATGGCTGGGCGAATTGTTCAAGATATCTTATGGTGAGTCCTCAAATCCGGGGACAATATCTATCTTCTCTCAAGCTTATGTTTAGACTATGTCTTGTATCTTTGGACTACCTATTATTATTATTATGAGGGTGAGCCCAGTTGCTTGTCTTGGTCCCCACTCTAATCTATGTATAGAGGTGTTATTGGATAAGATATGTATCTATGCTATAAGCTTCGACTCTCTCGTTTCTTGATGTTTTTGATATGAAAGTCTACCCTTAGTCCTAATTTCCCTTGTTTATGCTTATCTCTTATTGTCTTTTTAATTTCTTCCGCGACTAAGGATGTGTAATGATATGCTATGAGACTTGTTTTGGGTTCCTTTGGATTGCCCATTTGTCGGTCATGTATAGACCCTATGCTTGGGTCGTGACACGTGTATCCTGAAAATGATCTAATTTCTAGGATCTCTACTCTATATCTGTTGTAATCTATGAAAAACTGTGTCTAATGACCTAATACTTACTATTTATAGTATTTACAAACAAGAACCTAAAAATATTAGAAGAACTGATCGGCAGATGCTACGACTCGCAGTTATGACTCGTACTTGGGTGTACGAATCGTAATTGGGCTTTCATGTTCAGCTTCTTGAATCTTGGACTTCACTACTACAAAATAACTTCATGTGTCGTAGTCTGATGTATGACTCATATTGACCTCACATAGTCCATATCTACATCATTTGGTCCAACACTTGAAAACACTTGAAATTTCTATGAAACCCCTCAATATGACTCATAGAGTGAACTATGACTCGTAAAGATGTCTTGTGCGTCTGAAATTCAAATCTTCAGACTTTCATCAAGCACTGGAAATCTACATGAAACCAACTCTACGACTCGTAGAGAGTCTCATGAGTCTGCAAAAAATCAGAAAAAGTCTGCAATCATCCAAAAATTGTGCCAACCTACTTTCCTGCAAAAATAAACACAAAAAAACATAAAAACCACAAATGTCGCATTGAGAAAACATAAAATCTCAAGTTTTAGGCATCCAATGTGTTGTATTTTACATTACATCAATACCCTCAACTTAAAATTGTTGCTTGTCCTAAAGCGATGACCAAATCTATCTAGATAAAATAGCAACACACAGAAAAGAACTTAATGGCATATATCTTGCACAATACAGGCTCAGGTACCCATACCAACTTTTCAAAAAAAGATCAAATTGCTATTTTGGAAAAGAAAGACATAATGATGCATCTGACAACACAACTATGAGAAGCAAGAGAATATCCATAATGGAAAATTATTGAACAATTCAAATACTAAAAATGCAATGCATATGCCCTCACAGAAAGAAGTCCCAAATAACACAATCAATGATGAACTCAAGATTAACACTGGGACTGTACAAACATACTCACACTCACAAAGATATTAATGCACATTGACTAATACCATAGGCTTGTGTCATGACCAAAGCCTATGGCCTAGACGTGACATGGCGAATGGGGAACCTGAAGGAACCCCAAACAAGCGTATTAACTTATCATTACACATCATTGCTCGCAGAAGCATATAAAGACATAAAGACTAAGAATAAAGGCAAAAAGGGACTAAGGGGAAAGGTTGCATAATATCATAATTAAGAGACAAAGAGTCAAAGCTCATATTATAGATACATAGCATGTCTAAGAAATACCTCTACTACTTAGAAAAGGGCAGGGACCAAGACAAAGCAACCGAGCTCACCCTCATAGTCAAAATAGAACATAAAGAAGAGTGTCTCAATACAAAATAAGAGCAACATAGATAAACATCCCCAGGATGGAGGACTCATGAACTAGCTTGAGTAGTACCGGACTAGCCACATAGAGGAGGAGGATGATCAACTTGGGCACCGATTCCTACATGGTGTTATCATGTAGGCAAGAATATACATTAGTACATTTGAATGTACCATGCGTGTAGGATGCAATGCAACAAGAAATAGGTATCATGGTCGAAGTGCATAACAACAGGAAATAGACATCATATCACAATATGTCATGTATGCCCAATGCTCAAGTAAAACATGCTTAAGTAACTCATGCTCACATAGGATATCATATGTGTATAAGAGACCAAGCTAGATCTCCAAAGTACAGACCCCTTGGTTGGTTGAGGATGATCTCACCCTGGTGGTGAAGTACAAACCCCCTACATGGTTGATGATAATCTCACCCTAGTACCCTAGTGGCGAAGTACAAACCCCTCACATAGTTAATCGGTACAAACTCCCATCTTGATTATCCATACTCATAGTTGCCCAGATCAGGCATGGTCTAATAAAACACTTTATATAGAATATATTATTTACATAAGCTCATTTCATCATCATATAGTCATTTATATCATATCTCATACATTGTACTTTCAATTCCTCATGAAAACATATCCGGACATTTTATCAAACACTTAGAGGGTGTGAAGTGATAGTATAAAACCATGAAAATTAGAGATGAAATCATGCAAGAAAATCCATTGTAAAACCATCAACGAACACCTTGCAACACCCTCAAGACATATACGTCAAAATCCCTCATCAAATCTTATAATAGATCCAAGAATTATAGCTCAAAACATAGAAAAATAGTCACAACTTTACGTAGCTTTAACATAGTATACAATGAATTTCTTAATAATCAAGACACCATTTGTAAATCAATTTTAAATCATGAAATTTGAGTTAAAGGAGGCTTGGGTATCATGGGTTAAAGGAACCCATGAATGAACTGGCATACCTTTGCTTAGAGATGAACTTGGTGAAGACTGGAGATGGAGACTTGAAGCTTGAAGGAGAACCTTGAATGAGAACCTTAGCTTGGGATGAGGGTTTGGGACTTGAATTTGGGAGTGAAAATATGGCTAAGTGTTTTGAGTGAGTTTTGGGAAATCGTTTGGGTAATATGAGGGTGAAATTTCACTAAGTATAGGTAAAAACACATTTAGGAACCTTGGGCCCAACACTTAGAAACTTTTGGACGAACTAAAAAAAATACACTGAAATGGAACATTGCACGTTGTGCCAGCATCGCGCAGTGCTCAGTGGAAATTGTCACTTAAAATTTTATAATTGCTAATCTTTCGATCTTAAATTGAGGTTAGACCCTTTTTCACCTAATTTTGACCCCCTGAACAAGAATACGAAGTTAGATTTTCGAAATAGGAAACGGATTTTGAGATATATAGAATTTAAAATTTTGGGCATCCCGAGACACGTTTTCGGGCTCTTTTTGGAGTCGTTTCAAGTTAAATTTCACAAGAAAAAAAAAGAATCAAGAAAATCTTAGGATCAAAATTTGGGATAGTTATAGACCATAAGCTACTCAGACTTTACCAAGGTCCATAACTGCCCACACCATCGAAAAATTGTATATTGTCCTCAATATACAACATCTAAATCAAAGTAATACAAGGGGTTAAAAAAACATGTCATGGTGCCTAAGCACAATTCTTAGGTTGCATCTAGTCATCTTCCTCTTATGGGGTAGTCTGTGCAGCAGCCGAAATTTGTCTCGATGGGCCAATACCGTTGCTCTATGTAACACCCCACACATTACATGTACTAGTCCTATGCACATGAAACATTATATGGCTTGGTTAAATTAGCGCCTATTTTTAAAAGTGCTTGAATTCAAATTAGAGGGAGATATGTATATCCAACGCTGAAGAGGTCGAGTATATACAATTTTTAAGTCAAATCGAGGAGATCGTGGCGTTAAATGAAGTGAGAGAAGTGAGGTTCTTGTAGGACTTAGGAAGCTAGCAGGTGAGTGACCTACTTGCTTAGCTTAAATTTCCTAGCTAGACGGAGGCGAGGCCCGACGTTGAATCTGTCCAAGTTCGATAATGAATAAAGTATGTGTTAACGGTGTAACTTTAGCCCATGTTTTAGCATCATAAATGGACTATATTTTCAGCCCAAGAATAATAGAAAAGGGGCCCAAGCCCATTACAATTCATTTGATGATTTAGGCCCAACTAACCAAAGAGAAAGGGGAAAAATGAGCAGCAAAGGCCCATCAATTTGCAACCCGTTAAGGCCCAAGTGAAAGAGGAAAAATGGTACATTACTAACTTTATAAAATAACGCTAAATATTCAAGAGAAATTTGGCCAAAATTATCACTTTAAAAGCGAATACAAGCAACACCTTTAAGCCACTTCAACTTGTGAAAAAATCCGATTTTCTTAAGGCTTTCCCTTTACACTTCTTAACCTTGTAAAGCAGCCACAAGGAGACTTTTAGGGTTCTTGGAGAATCCCTACATCTTGAAGGTAATGTTAAGTAAGTTTACTTATGTGTTTAGTATGGTTTTCTTATGGAAAACAAGAGACTATGTTGGTTAGGTATATGCTGAAACTTTTGGACAGCATGTGTTCCAAGGGTCGTTGTATACTTTTCTTGTTTATTTGGGAGATTTTACCTTCTTTGTTGGCTTGATTATGAAATAAGGTTGCTTTTCTTAATTTGTTTCAGTTCTGTAATGACATATAAAGGTTGCTGCACTGTTTGGTTATACGTAAACAATCGAGGTTTAACGTGTTATCTTAAGTGTGTTTTGTTTGTACAAATTGTGGGCTAATTAATTAAGGACTATGGTCTCATGTCCTACAACCAATGTGTAGACTATTTTTGAACTATTCTAGGACTGTTTTTATGTCTATATACGATGGGGGATGGTTGGTTAAAGTTGGAATAGGTTTAGAATTGTCGACGATGAAATGTAGTTCAGGGATGTAACGTTATGCTACCTATTTGTATGTTGTGTAGAATTGTTATGTGTTGTGCTTTGTAGACTGTTGTAGGACTGTTGGGGAACTAAAATAGGCTGCACATGATACGTATATGGGAATGAGTATTAGAAGATACGATTAGTAGTGGAAAGATTGAAAAAATACGCTCGGGTTTATAATTATACGCTTGCTGCCTGTGTGTTGTTTTTTTATGAGATTGGGCTTCCAAGATGTATCTATTGGCTGATAATGCTAGTCTTATCACCTACTATACTATAGGTAAATATTGGGAAGACGGAAAGTTTATCTCAAGGTAATAGCAAGGTCACACAATGAGGTATGTAAGGCTACTTGATTTCGTATTACTTGGTATGAAATCTAGATTCTTCCTTGTCACATAAAGGCACTTACCAACTCCGACACTACTATTAACTGTGTCTCCACTCTTTCAGATGTTCATATGCTCCCATATATAGTCACCTTTAAATCTTCATACATATGTTGCTTCCAAGTTACATGGGTTCTTGGTGCTAGATAAAGTTCACGAGTTGTTTCATCTCATACACATTCCATTATTTGTGTAACGTACTCTTTTCATTGTCATATTGTCTTGTATGACTATTTACATGTCACATTCTACATCTACAGTCCTACAACACCAATATTATAACCACCAAACGAATCATCTCAAAAGTAATTGAAAGATAAGTATAGAGCCTATTGATGGGTGGTAACCCAAGGGGTGGAAGAATCACCTAGCTAGGGTCGATCCTATCACGGGGGGTAGCCAAAAGGTTGAAAGGAAAAGCCTAGCTAGGGCTGATCCCAATATAAATTTACCACTAATCAACTGGTCATTTGTGTTATATATTGTGCAAACGCAGATTGTACAATAAAGGTAAAGTAATAAAAAGAACATAAAGTACATGATCCCACAGTATGACTAAGGGTGGTCTCTTATCCTACACCAGTGCATAGTTTCATTTGAGTTGTTACTTCATATAGAGTATTCCATGCCTTATATATTTAGTACATTATCTCGTACTGACGTCCCTTATGGGGGACCCACATTTTATATTGTAGGTACAAGTGCTAGTAGATCTCCACAGTAGGAGTAAAGGATATCCAAATGTTGTTACCAAGCTCCAAGTTTCTTCGGAGCTTTGTGTGTCTAGAGCTTGTATTTTTGTATTGTATACTTAGTCGAGGCGAGGCATGTCCCGACCCTTATCAGATACTTTTCCTTATCCAGAGGCTTTGTAGACTATGTAAATTAAAGTGCAGTCATGTCTCGTACTTTAGACAATGTGGCCCTAATGGCCTATCCATATGCATTTCCTTTTGGCTTATTATCACTATTTACTTTCTTAAAGGCACGTCGAATATAGAAATCACTTATAATATGTATAGAGAGCGCAAGGACACAGGATGGTTCTCCTGAGCCTTATCGGCAATGGGTGTCAGTCCGCCTTAACGGGACTTTAGGCGTGATAGCTCTATCATGCTTTGGGCTAGTCTTAGCTCCTCTTCTCGCCTTGATATCCTCAAGAATAACCCGAGCTCATCTTCTACATCATTATCATCACCTCGGAGATCTTCGGATGCACATGCATCTTCTCTTTCTTATCAACCTCCATGAGGGGTCTCTTCCCATGGTAAGGCTGTGTGGGATCCTTCATGGAAAATAAATTAAATAATGGCTACAAAGGTGTAGACTCTAGAACTATGACTGGCACCGCTAGTGAAGAATTCAAGTCAGAACTAAGTTTTGCAACCTCCTTATGTATGGTTGACAGATCTGAAGGTCGGGCCTCAGCTAACCACTTTTGCGTTCGATCTTCAAAGGCATCAATGCAAGCATCCACCGTAGAAACACGCTCCTGAACAGTAAATATGGTGAATGCCTTGCATCGCTCCTCTGAGTCCATAACAGTCTGCTGAACCCATAGGCTAAGTTGCTGAAGAAGTCGAGACAACTGGGCCTCGGTCCGTGATAATCATTGTGCCCTGGCCTGAATAGAAACTGCGGAAACATGAACCCTGCCCGGCTGTGAAGTACTGGCCACTGGTGCAGGAGCAGCTGTAGTAGAACTCCTCTCAATATCGACTACCTAAGGCTTTTGGGGTCTCTCATCAGTAGCAGTAGTTGAAGTAGTAGTACCGAAAGTTGTCGAACCCTCCCGGGTGGCTCTGGAGCAAATATCTCAGGCATAAGAGGAAGTTGTATCCTCTGAAGTGCCACAGGGTTCTCATTAGCCTTAATTAGGCTAGATTCTAGAGTGTGTTGGGCCACAACTAGAACATCTACATGATGCAATAACTCCACCTTTGACTGTAGACAGAGTTTGTAAATCAAAATTGGAAAGAGGATAGAGGTGGCCCACTTGAGCGCCAACTCATAAATCTGCTCCGCTGTGAGTCGAGCTCAATCTATGTCATAGCTTGGCAAGATATTGGAAACTAATACCGCTCTTTCTAGATACTGGCAACCAATACAGCTCGCTCTAGTATGAGTGTGTTATCTGCTAATGTAGGTCGGATGTGAGATCTAACCACCATAAAGAAATTTGGCGAGGAAAGAGGAAAAGGCTTTAACAATACCCTCTTTTTGAGTGGTGACCCAAGCAAGATCTAGACCCCTCTCAGTAATGTGACCGACCATCCATCTCAATAACTCAGTCCTCTGTACCTGATCAAAGTTGTTTAAGTGCCACACTCTGTAATCAAACTTAGCTATCAATCTCAGGGCTAAGTATTCGGTACCAAAAAGTACGCGATCGATCATTTCCTATGAAATATGGACCCATCGTCCTCTCACTAGTACCTCTCTCAATCTCGACTAGATGAGAGGTATTTTTCCTTTAAGAAGATCACAAAGAATAGTGGTTGCGTAAGCTGCATAAAATTCCCACTCGTCCAAGCTTATCCGTAAACCACTCGAGCCCATATCTTTTCATCATGTCCTTCAGTCCTAGGACATGGCTTAATCCATCATCAATAACCCGGGGCTCCTCATTTATCAAACGGATGGGTTTGTCCGCTCTTTAGGCTGCATGCCCTCCCAAAATATAGCCTCCGTCCCGTCAGCACCCACCAATGAGTAGAGATATCTGGTGCTGAAGAAGATGATTGTGCAATCGAGGATGCTTCATCTTTTATATCCTAGGAGATATCTTGTGAACACTGCTTATCTTTAGACCTGGTCATCTGGGGCATACTAATCCTTGTATCCTCACCTCCTTTCTCATCAGACTGGGAAGGAATTATGGTCTGGGCCTGAGATTGCCCAGCTTTGGCAACAACTCTCATCTATGGTCGAGGTGTTGCTGGATCAAGTTGGGTGTCATAAACCACCATTGACCCACTCAACTAGGTCTTCTCATCATTAGTCGGCTCATCGATGAGCTTCCTCTCAAACTCCTCACTTTTTGCACATTTTCCTTTTAGGGTCATATTTCCTACAAATCAAAAAAAATAAATTAATCATAATCAGTCCCAACAATTAAGAAAGAAAAGCAAAAACTGAATTAGATTAGTTACAAAAGAGTAATATGTGAAGCAGTTATGAGTTGTAGTTGGAACTAAGAGTCGTATCGCGGTCCCGTAAACCAGGATTTCAAAATAATAGGGAACAATGAAAACTGTATGAGACCCAATTACAGCTCACAACTTGAATTACGAGTCATAAACAAGTTTCGTATAAAGTTTTAGTGAGCAAAATTAAAAATAGGCTAGAGTCCACGAGACCTATCTACGACTCGTACAGTGATCTATGACTTGTCAAAGGCCTCATATGATGAATATATAGAAAATCAAATCACTGGAATTTCCCATGAGGGGCAATGATGACTCGTAGACTCATCTACAAGTCGTAAAAGACTCTCATGAACAAGAATTTCGAGGTACCTGATGTACCTCAATTCATCACACGGATCCTATGAACCAGCATCGAAGCAACCATACGAACACTCATTGGTTAAGCACAAAGTAACCTGTAGCCCAAATGGTGATTTGAAAACAAATTTACCCTATTGAATAGGATTTAGAAATCAATACCAAACAATTTCAACCTTACCAAATTCATTCAAAAATGCACCTATATCACCACCCACCATGTCACACACAACAATCAGTTTATCACATTCAAGATCACTTGGGGTATAGTTCAACATATACAACAAGAAATAATCACCCTATGATCCCGAGTAATTCAATATAGCCCAAATATAATCACACTCTTGTGTAACTGAAAATCAATTTACATTCATGAACAAATAGGAACCATTCAATCAAATAAAAAACATGATATCATGGGCACTCATTCAACAATATCGAAGCTATAACACTTAACTCCAGCATAAACAATTGATTCAAGTTATGGTTACCCTAATCTACCATTCACACACTCATGTACCAACAATTTATGCTCATAATCAAACAATAACAAGGCAAGTGAAAGGATCACAACTGAAGCAAGAAGTTTGCACAAAAGATAATAAACTTGAATGAGAAGTGGAGAGAATTAGTAGCCAAAAACCCTAGGTCTTCCCAGAATATTCTTGCTGCAAAACACCCACTGATGCCATAGAAGATGATTGAAAATAATGGGGGAAAGAAATTGGGGAAATACATCAGTAATTACGGTAAAAAAATAGGGTCAAATTAATTTTGACTCGCTTTTATACTTTACTGGTCAACGCTTTAAATTCACTGGATTTGGTCTACAAATCCCTGACTATGAGTCATAGCTTGATCTACATCTTGTAAGTCCTTGTCTTGTAGACCACTTCAACACTTAGAAAAATTCACAAACATACCTAGTTGCACGAAGCCTATTCACGACTCATAGTTTGGTGTACGAGTCAAAAAAGTGGCTCGTGGTTGGTGTGCACACTTAACTTGCTCACTGTAACTCTCTGTGAGACAGGATTACGAGTCATAAAATGTAGTAGGACTCTTAAGCCTGGTCGTAGAGAGTACATCAAATGCAATTCTCAGCAAAACCTGCAATCATTGTCCTGAACCTATATACTCTTCATAAAATGCTCTTGCACCCTAGATTCAACAAAATGCATGTCAAAAATTACAATAAAACACAATCAAACATCTACCTAAGAATTCAAAAATTGAAAATAACTAGACAACCACACTAAAACATCAAAATTTCTTGAGTTGCCTCCCAAGTAGCGCCTGATTTATTGTTGCGGCATGACTTAGTCATCTTGAGTGTTTAGAATTCCTCAATTTCCCAAACCTCACTTTTCA
Organism: Solanum clarkiae; assembly: GCA_011800125.2. NCBI lineage: Eukaryota > Viridiplantae > Streptophyta > Magnoliopsida > Solanales > Solanaceae > Solanum > Solanum clarkiae. The sequence goes on along the minus strand of JAABOM020067039.1, from coordinate 29,201 downwards.
ACTCATCCAGAAGCTTCATAGATTGGCGGATATCAAAAACCACTTCTTCATCATTCACCCTAAATCTGAGTTGACCAGAATCCATATCCACCAGAGCTCGCTCTGTGGACAGAAATGGTCTCCCCAAGATAATAGGGACCTCAAAATCAACTTCACAATCAACAATCACAAAATCCGTTGCGAATATGAATTTCTCAACTTTCACCAACACATAATAAATTATTCCCTTCGATTTCTTGATTGTTTTATCCACCATTAACAATATCATTCTAGTAGGTGTAGGAGAACCCAAACTAAGCTTTTTGAAAATTGCATGGGGCATTATGTTTATACTAGCACCCAAATAGCACAAAGCCCTTGCAAACTCTACATCACCAATGGTAAAAGGGATAGTGAATTTGCCGAGGTCTTCCCTTTGTTGAACTAAGGACTTAATGGTAATGGCACTATAATGTTGGAACTCATGAGAAAGCACTTGGCTTACCATGTGCTTCTTAGCCACCAAATCCTTATTGTATTTAGCATAACAGGGCATTTTCTCTCGCTCTTCAATCAGGGGAATGTGGATGGACAGTTGCTTCAACATGGAGAGGAAATGTTTGAACTTGTGATCCTAATCCTTTTGTTTGAGTTTTTGGGGAAAGGGAGGAGGAGGGCTTGGGACGGTCTTATACTTCTTTGGCTCTTCAACTTCTTCACCACTTACACCATCTTTGACACAATCCACTCTGTCATTCACAACCTTTTCCGCAACTATCTCTTTATGCACATCATCTACACTTACAGGCATCAGAGGATCAATAGTACTCTAACCTCTGCTTAGTCGTGACTACCATATAATGTCCCTCATCATTTGGATTTTTAACTGTATTGCTTGGCGGTATACCTTTATGGCATTGATTCAATTACGTGGACACTTGACCGAATTGTTGCTCAAGTTGCTTAATGGCCTTGGAGTGAGTCTCTATATTTTGACTTATTCTAGAGATATCATATTTCATTTCGCATAGAGTTTTATCTTGGGCCTCCCCTTTTTTCAATAAATGGTCAAACATCTTTTCAATAATCGTGTTACTAGCCCCAGCATCAGGATTATGTGGAGGCACATATGGACTATTCCTAAAACCATATCTTCTACCCCACTCAGTTCTGGAACCCTATTTGTCTCATAATAACCAACTTGGTCATCTCTATAAGCACCTTTGCGATTGTAGTTCTTACCTTGGTTCCAGGAACCTTGATACCAATAGTTCGAATTGGACCCTTGGACATCGTTCCAAAAACCTTAAGCTTGATCACTGACAAAACAAGTATCCTCATCACAACACTACTCTTTATACATAGGCATTCAATGAGGTTGATGGACTACCGCATGCACTCTTTCTTGACTTTATTTTGTCATAACCTCCATATCGATGATAATTTGGGAAAGTTGTTGCATAATCTCCTCATTGATCATGGCTTGCTTCGAACCCACACTCATGGCACGGGAATTCTTTGTAGAAGTTCATTCTCATTGCCCCATGCATGGTTGGTTTTGACCACTTGTTCCATTCGCTTGGTGATCTTTGTGAATGGTTGATCCAAGAATATGCCCCCCACTATAGTATCGGCACAAGATTGACTATTTTCATCGAGGGAATGGTAGAAGATCTCTACCAAAGGATTGTCAACAATTTTGTCGTTTGGGATGCTTCTCAAACACTTTGTAAATCTCTCCCATGATTTGCTAATTTAATCACCAGGTAATTGCTCAAAATTGTTGATTTGATCTTTTAGTTTGAGATTTTATGACCTCCGAAAGCACCTTTCCAGAAAGGCCTTCTGTAAATTAGCCGAATTGGTGATCAAGCTTTGTTGGAATTCCTATAGCCACACCGCTGCATTACCAGTAAGAGATAGAGGGTACATACGCAATCCAACAGCATCAATGGAAAGATTTTGCATCCCCATCATGCTTTTTCAAACAAAAACTACATTATGCAGATGGCTATGAGGATCCTCCGAAGATAGACCCGCAAACAAATAATGATTTTGAAGTATTTGAAGCGATCCACATGAAACTGTGAACTTAGTGTCGGCTGGTAGTAGTGGTAACACTATAGCTCTTGTTATATCCATGGCCATGGGATTCAATCTATACTGATTCCATCCATAAGCATTCTCATTGAAGTCTTAAGGTTGTGTCCTAGTCTCCAAAGGTGGTGGATTGTCATCCTTATCATCAACATCAACATTCCAATTCATAGATTTATTAACCACGATATGAGCAATTGCTTGACCCATTCTTCTTATAACCCATTGGATCTCTAAGTCAATTGGAGCTAAGGGATTGCCTTGAATCCTTGTATTGGACATACAATATCTAGTATACCCTACAAAAAAAACTAAACAAACAAAAACAAACAAAGTCAAATAAAAGAGAACTAAGAAACTAACACTTGAATTATACTATTAGTGAATTCAGTCAAAGTCTCGCCGTATTCCACAGGAACGGTGCCATTTTCTTTGATCACGATCAATATACACCTCTCTTTTGAGGTCAAGGCGATCGCCAAAGTAATAAACCTAACTAGGGTTAGGGTCGAATACTGCAGGGAATATAGAAACTTCACAAATTGGTTCACTAATAAACAATTCAAATGTTAACTAACTCAATTCCCAAAAAGGGAGGGGGTTGCAATGATTGATAAGAAGCTAAATTAATCAAATTAAATGGAAGACAATCAATAATGGAGAGCAACTTGGGTATTGTATTCTCAATGATACACTGACTCAACATCTCCAGATATCACAATTCTCAACTAGAATATCACATGCAGGATGGTAATTTAAGTTCTTTCAACCCTTTGGTCAAAGGTGAAGGTCAAATTTCACTATGGGACCCAGCCCATCTCCATAATGTTCTAAAGTAGCCATTACCTATAGTCCCAGTTAACCTCCCTTTGGTCAAGTTCGGTTGATTAGACGAGAACACATCATCGAATCCTTCTAATCAATAACTTTTGCTATTCATTACCACCTGTATCGGGAAGGTAACCTAGGCAAGTTCTAATGTTGGACACTACTAGAAAACATTCAAAATGAAGAGATTTGATTAATATATGTAAATACCCATTCTCAGAATTGCAAATAATTCAGGTTTATTTGGTTAGATCTTCATGGTTCCCACAACCCCAAGTTGTGGGTTTAGCCACTCATGCTATAAGAAGATAACAAAACTATGAATTGAGAAGACATAATTAATCTCTTACCCAAATGGAGTGAAGAACAATCCAACCCAATTTGTATTGAGAATCACAAGGTTAAAAAATACAATGAATCCATAAGTGTATTCTCCTCTCCAATATTTAGTCTCCAAGTCTAACACCCTAAAAATGATTTAATTTTTGTGCTCTCTACTCCATGTATACTATAATCTATAAAAAGCTGTGAAAAACTGCGTCTAATGACCTAATATTTAATACTTATAGTATTTACAAACAAGTCCCTAAAAATATTAGAAAAACTGATGTGATTGCTATGACTTACAGTTACGACTCGTACTTGGGTGAACGAGTCATAGTCGGGCTTTCGTGTTCAGCTTCTTGAATCTTGGACTTCGCTGCTACAAAACAACTTCATGAGTGGTAGTTTGATATATGACTCGTATTGACCTCTCGTAGTCCATATCTGCATCATTTGGTCCAACACTAGATAATACTGAAAATTTCAACTAAACCCCTCAATACGACTCATAGAGTGAACTACGAGCTGTAAAGAGGCCTTGTGTGGCTAAACTTCAAATCTTCATACTTTCATCAAACAATGGAAATCTCTACGAAACTAAAACTATGACTCGTAGAGAGTCTTGTAAGTCTGCAAGAAACTAGAAAAGTTTGCAATCTTCCCAAAATTGTGCCAACCTGCTTTTTCTGCAAAAAACCACAAAAAACACATAAAACCATAAATGTCACATAAGAACGCATAAAATCTCAAGTTTTAGGCATCAAATGTGTTGTATTTTGACAGCACCTTAGTTACCATTCAATGGTATTATGCTAAAAAATATTCTCCAGACTTAGAACAAGTTTTCAAGAGAAGAAAAGCTACGATTTGAAGAGAAGCTAGTGAGTTCTTCAAAGTTCTTCAAGAATATAGTTCTTCCAGGTATGTAAGGCCCTCCAAACATTATCCTACATCGTTTTAATATCTTTAACTACTAATTTCCACCCAAGGTCAAGTTTATTAGTTGAGATCCAGTTTTCTCCATTGTTAGTTAATTTCATTGAGATACTTGTGTATATATTTTTTTGATAAAAGTTATGGTCTTTACTGATTTCACTTCTGAATTAAGCTATTAAGTCAAGATTTCATAGTTATTGTTGCATATGTAAGAACCCTATATATTTCATGAAAAGCTATAAAATTCACAATATTGAGTAGAGTTCAAGAAATATTTATAGCATCTATATTTACAAGATAGCTGAGTAGTAAAATTATATTTTTGAGACACACAACATTGATACATCTTCGGACAAAGAAAGAGACAAGTTGAGAAAAGTTAAAATTGCACTAGGTCCCAAAAGATTTGAAAAGAATTTTGAGTAATTTTTACTCTTAAAGTTACGAGCATTATAAAAATTACTTTCGAAGTAGCATTGAGCATCGATACGAGTGAGTGTAAGAATAACATTAACTCCTAAACTACATAGCCAGCATAAGATAGGATTGTACTAATTGATAACTCCTCATATGCCATTAAGATGACTCGGTTTATATAGATCCCAACACTTTGTCCTTTACCTTACAAGGTATGGGATGATGCTGGCAACATGGGTAGCACGGTGTATCTTCACGAGGCTCACAATGATGGTTGTCAGTTGAGAAACTCCTCAAGGTAAAGTACATGTTATTTTCAGATATAAACTAAGTTGCATTTATGTATGCGTTAAATTAGATTGTTTACTTATATTGCATTGATGATGTCACTGAATTATTTTCTGAGTTAGGTTTTTGTATGAAGTATCCTATCTTGAGTTTCTGTTTTGGTCATTTTACATATCGTACATTCCACGTACTGATGTATTTTGACAATGCATCATTTTATAATACAAATTCAAACACCCATGTTAGAAGGCATTCAACAAGATAATTTCTTGGTGGTAGTTGGTCAGATCTCCACATTCTTAAAGGGCTTCACTAAGTTAGTTTATTTTATTTATTTATTTTAAAGTCAGCCAACTAATATCGTTCAACCCACCTACTCAAAGGAAGTAGGGGCGGTCATCAACAACATAATAAACCAACTTTAGAGGTTAGTGTTGATCCCAAAAGGAAAAATGTGTCGTAATTGAGTAGAGCTAGGAACTATGGCTACTAGATTTTTACTCGATAAGCGAATGCCAAACAAGAATTCTAACTAAATTGGGCAATGGGGGGAATCTAACCTAACAACTACTCCTAATAAACAATTGGGTAAGGATTGATCAAGCAAAGGAGCAAGGATAAAGGATATGGAAACTAATCTAAAGTTAATCGATCCATTATACTTAGCAACAAATTAAGTATATGAGTAGACTAGGTTGCCTGTAATTATCCCTCGGCTAGAATAGGTGATGTTTTGCAAGAGCCAACTATGACCTCTTATGTGAGTCACTCAAAGACACACCTGGCTTGAGCACCTCAAAGAATAACTCCCAGGACCTTAGTCGTTGAGTGGCTTTCGAGGCTCTCAACATATAAACCCATGACTATCAGGCAATCCTCGGTTTTAACTATACTCGTTAAAGCAATAATTGAAGATCTAAGATAGATTCAAGTAGCTACCTCAAATCTAAGTTATACAAGAAGATATGCATGAACCTATAAAACAATTAAACCAGTTAAAGTAATTTGGGTGAAACCCCATTGAGTTTGTAAGTAAATCATCCACTAAGCATAAAAGCAAGAGAAATAATCTAGGCCCATATACAAATTAACATCAAGCTTCAATTAAATCTATAAATTTAGCATTCAAGAACACGAAAATAAAGAGTAAGTGAAAGATAAATACAAGTGAAGCCCACACTCTTTAATCCACTTAAGAGTTTATAGAAAACTTTCTCTAAATCCTCACCTTAAACTAAATCCATAATAAGCTGTGGTTTTCTTCTTCAAGAAAAAATGAATGTTATTATTGTGTAAGTGTTAACCAGAGAAAAAGGGTTAGGAGTATGTGTATATGTGATTTTGAGACTAAAAATGGTGAAATTGTCGAACTGCCCTGACACTAGTCATTACAACATTCCATGATTGCGCTCAGTATTCCACGATTGTAGAGGTTGTGTTTCCTCATGCTCTACCTCTACGCCTAGTTCTAGTGTGTTCGTTCTTCTCTGCATGTCACAGCTCCACGGTTGCAGGCCTGAAGGCCACGTTCCCGAAGTGTACCTGCTACTAGGTATCATTTTGTGCATCTCAGTTCCCCTTAGCTCCAATTAAGCTCCATCTTCAATACTACTCAGCAAAGCCAAATCTAAACAATATATACTTGTAACATACACAATTCAAAACATAATTAGCCCCAAATGGTGCATTTAATAACACAAAATCATAATAAAGAGAAAGAAATGAATGCAAGTTATGCACTCATCAACAACCCTAGATCTTGTTACTACACCTATCTTTAGTATAGTCAAAGGTTGATGGATAGAGTTAGTGAGTCATTCTAGTCTATTCATTCGAGTATTTAAAGCATTTATTACTATTTGTATCAAAAGATATTTTTGGGATTTTATATAAAGTACAATTGAGATTCTTTGACTTTTATTAATGTTTTGTAGGTTCACTTTATATAGCTTCTGGATTCATCTTAACTATCCAATTGAGTGACTTAACCGGGACAACGATTCGCTTGGGGACCAACAATGATATTTGAATGTTGGCCACATCTATGGTGTAGCCTCGAAGCATGACAAACTTGGTATCAAGCACAGAGTTCAAGTATCCTAGGGTATTTATGAAGCTGTGTCTAGTAAAGTCTTGCTTATAGGTGTGTTGTATACCACACTTATAATCAAGAGTTGGGAGATGTCTTCATTCTTTATACTCTAGATCATATAATATAGTTGAGCCATAAGAAAACTTATTCAAATTCAAGAATTTATTGGATCCATTCCACTATACCTCATAATTAAGGTGATTGAAATAGTAAGGTTCAAGTTCTTATTTATAAGTTGCTCTCAGAGACTACACAAGACTTGAGAGAAGCTGATTTGTGTGCCTAAGTCTATTGATTAGAAAGAATGTGTCCTTCTTCATAAGAGTAGTGCGCTCAAATTAAAGTAAAACGTACTCTCAATCTCGCTTCTCTAAACTGTAAGTTGTAGAGTGATCCTACATCTAGAAGGATTTAGAGAGTAAAAAGTGAAAATTATGGTTGATTAAGGCATGTACCTAAGAGTTATGTATCTATCAGCTAATTAACGTAGCGATAAGTCAAGTCTCTTTTTGGATTTGATTAAATAGTAATAAGTATCTTCTAGCTTTCCTGATAGAAGGTAGAGAAGAAGTTTTTAGTTAGGATGAGTTAGATTGCACTTGAACCAAAAAGAAGTGTAGGTTGATTTGTCATTATTTAGTAAAGAACAAATATAGGTATTGAGTAGTAGGGTGGAGTAATTGTAGGTTGGTAGATCAAAGCTATGGGCTTAACTAAGCAATGATGTATAGTCAATGGGTAAGTAGCACCTATATTTTAAAAGGTAATACAGCAAAAAACTATAATTAAGCAGCCTAGGAGATACTGATTGATTACTTTTTGTAAGGTCTTAGTGGGAAATATTTCTTAGTTCATTTAGTAGTCATAAGTTAGTATAGTATGTTACAAATTATATTTTCATATGTGTTTAGTGCTAGATACTAAGCTTGAACTTGAGTTATGTGTTATGATAAAAAAAGATGGCAGCATGAAGGTGATGGTGATAGGTTGATATTTGATCCGATAGGTTTGACATAGAGTATGTATGGAATTAAGATGTTTTTTTACAATAACTGAGGTTGTACCAAAGTGGTGTTATGCCATTAGATGAGAAAATGAATTGTGGCTGTCATTGGGTGAAAAGAGGTTTAAGAGGTTCATCAAAGATAGTATTCGGTTAGAATGAGGTTTTGATTAAGTTTATGATTTTCTAGGTGTGCCTAGATAGTATATTCCAGTTGCCAATATGAAGTAAGCCGATGTAATCATTCTATATTGTTCTTAAGAGTTTAATCCAAAGGATCATGTATAGAGATTGATGAATCTCTTAAATATAATATGTGTCTTCTAGTTAGATAGATAGGCAAACTTAGAAAGGTGGTGTTAGAAAATAAGAAGGAGAAGTCAGACTATTAAGAGTTAAATAGTGTGGCCTTATAAGCCAATATAAGTAGCAACTATAGAAAGACTTCTATAGAATAAAGACGACGCTAAGAGAAGCACCTTAGAATAAAGTCCTACAAGGAGTCCTAGTACATATAGTTGGAAAGTTTTGTCGACACGAGATTAACATTTCTCTAAGTATTATAGCGAAATAAACATAGTCCAATTTAAGGAAGGTGGAATAGGTCTATAGCCTTAGAGTGTTAGCCTCAAACATAAGGGGGAAATGATAAGGTAAGAAGCCAAGTTAAGTGATAAGAATTAGAGAGTGATGTATTCATAAGGAGTTCCGGTGGTATATCAATCATTCCTACTCTAGCATCTTCTCAAATCTTAATCATTATAATACTAATTTGACATCTTACATATCAATGATATATCCATGATCTATGCTCATATATTTTAGATAGATTCATAGCTATGCTCAGTCCCTAGAATAAAAGATGAAGATTTTAGTCCATTGATCTCATACTCCATAAAGTTTCATATATTAGCTTTATTATATGGATCTATTCATATAAGCACTCAGGTTCGATAGAATGCTCAATCTCATGAATTTGTAGCTTAGACTAAGTGGCTCACTAAGCATTATTATGTAATGCTTATTGCTATATCAATAAAAAAATCATTCAAATGAATCACGCTTTGGGTCTCTCACTATATTCCCCTCTAATGATATTCTTTTTAGTTTTGATGGTGATATCGATGATAATAGTTGAGTTATGATAGTTAGGAGAAGGTTGATGTTTCTTGTTATAATGCTGGTAATATGTCATTCCATTTAAGGTGAAGTTGTAACTGGAAAGGAAGAGCAAGATGAGGTGTTGTAAAGAGTTAGGTAACAACATTCATATTTTCTTCTAGTAGTAAGACAAGCTATATTGGCAACTTCGAATGTGGGATTGTCATGACCTGAAATCCGAGTGAGATGGCACTCACCTAACCCTCCAAGGAGAGTCAGCCCAAACCCAAAAAACTTAATAATACCAATATAAGAGAATATAACAATCTAATAACATAGATAAGCAAAAGAAAACACTTTTAAAACCATCCCAGAATTGGTGTCACATGTACAAGCCTATAAATATAAAATGCTCAAAGGAAATACATAACATGATGTCTATTCCTCAAATAGAACAATAACATATAATAGAATCCTTGAAGGCCTGTTGAAGACATGACCAACAACATCGCAACAATCCAGAAGCGTTATCCAACAAGGAAAAAAATCTAACATGATTGACCGGACTCACAACCTACAAAAATGTAGCAAGGGGTGAGCTCCAAACAACAGAGTACTAAAGTAAAGCAATGAAGAACACAAGAAATTCCTTAAAAATCAACCACAATCCGCGAACTACAATCTGGCACTCCGAAAAGTCCCAACACAATATATATATAGATCACAGTAATATAAATATACTCATCATCTGGCACACTATCTCTATACATAAGTATATAAGTAGATCCAACTCTTACTCAAGATAAAGGATATAATAAGTATACAATCTCATTAATAAGTTACAATAATATCAACCAGATATGAAATGAGATGGAGTGGATACGATGGCATGTGAGTAATGTGATGTAATATCAGATAATCATGATGCATGTCTGACCTAGAATATACTCGCTGATCAAATAACTGTCTCATTTTAAACCCATGAGGGACACACATTGACCATGTATTTGTGATCATGGCTGAAATTGACCTTGACGCATTCCCACCTCTCCTGAAATAACGTTGGACCCACCCAGAAATGAGCTTGGATTGTTGGCACATTACCTCGACTAGATCGGAGGAGACCTCGACCATTACTCGACTTGTGACCTTACTCAATGCAATATGATAATTAATGCAATATGTAGGGTCACGATTATATCATAGTATCAATGAAACGACTCCAAAAAGTGTGCCCAAAAATGTGCCTCGAAGTGCTTGGAATTGTAATTTATATATATCTCAAAATCTGTGTATGATATGTAAAATCTGACTTCATATTCTTGTTTAGGGGGTAAAAATTAGGGGAGAAAGTGTCTAACTCTGATTTCAGAGCAAACAATTAGTAATTTCGATATCACGCATAGATTTTAAGATATATGAAAATTACAATTCTGGGCACATCTTTGGGCACTTTTTGGGGTCATTTAAATTTCTCTTCCTTGGGAACATTCATTCTTCCCAAATGTCAAAGAGACGTATATGAGATGCACAAAAATCATAATTTCAGCCCATATAGAGATGCAACAATGCACTTAAACATCATTTCAAAAACTTCATCATAATGTAAAATAATATTGACAATTTAAACATGAAAATATGCAATGACCTGGGGATGAATCAAATAATGGACTTAGATCAATACCTTAGGCTTGAGTTAAGTGAAAAAGGAAAGTATATCACTTTTTCATGTCCGTTTTGGCCTCCCAAGTAGCACTTTCAACTAGTTGATTCCTCAAAAGGACTTTAACGGAAGCTATCTCTTTCTTTCTCAATCTCTTCACTTGCCTAATAAAAATCTAACTGGATCTCTTTATATGTCAAATTATCCTCAACCACACTCACAATTTCAAAAAGGCACAATGGCATTTGGATCACCTGCATATTTCCTTAAACATGGACACATGAAACACCGGATGAACCAATTCTATCTCACTAGGCAACCTCAACTCATCAGCTACTTTTCCAAACCTCTTTATCACTACATAAGAACCAACATATCTCGAACTCAACTTCTCTTTTTTACCAAAGTGAACCACATCTTTCATTGGAGAAACTTTCAAATAGACCCAATCGCCCACTTTGAATTCAGGGTCTCTCCTTCTCACATCAGTGTAGGATTTTTGACAACTTTGGGTTGTTTTAAATCTTTCCCTATGCAAACTTAATCAATGGAAGATGGTAATCCCAAATACCCCTCAACTCCAATAAACATGCCCTAAACATTTCCTCAATGGTTTGAATTATCCTTTTGGCTTGGCTATCCGTTTGAGGGTGGAAGGCCTTACTAACTTTAACTCTTGTACCAAGACCCTTTTGGAAAGACCTCCAAAATTGAGAAGTAAATTGAACAGAACGATTTGATATGATGTGATGGATGAGATAACCCCATGCAAGCTCACTAACTAATGGATGTACAACTTTGCATACTCTTCAGCCCCATATGTGGTCTTAACCGATAGAAAGTGGACCTTTTGTCATCCTATCAACCACCACCTAAATGGAATCAAAACCTTTTATAGTATTGGGCAACCCAACCACAAAATCCATATTAATCACCTCCCACTTGCAAGTAGGAATCTCTATATCTTAGGTTAGGCCACCCTGCCTTCAATGTTCGCCATTGACTAGTTGGCAACTATGGCAACTGGAAACGAATTTGGCAATGTCCCATTTCATGCATCCCCACCAATGCACATACCTCAAATCTCTATACATTTTTATGCAACCGAGGTGGAAAGAATAAGAAGAATTATGGGCCTCACCAAGGATTTTCTCCCTCAAACCATTAACACAAGGCGCACACAACCTACCTTGGTACCTAAGGGCACCATCTCCCCCTAGGGAGAAAACCTCGACCTTGCCCTCTTTCACCAAAGGCTTCAATTCTAACAAGGAGAGATCAAGGTTTCATTTTACTATCACCTCATCAACCAAAGAAGACTGAAAACCATCACCACAACAACATCACCACTACCAACCTCCTCCAATCTAACCCCTAACCTACCCAACTGATGCACTTCCCTAGCCATCTCCTTCCCACTACCATCATCATGAGCTAGGCTACCCATGGACACCCTATCTAAGGCATCTGTCGTCATATTTGCTTTACCCAGATGATAATGCACACTCATATCATAGTCTTTAAGAAGTTCTAACCATATTCTTTGCCTTTAGTTGAGATCCTTCTGAGTGGAGACATATTGGAGCTCTTATGATCACTGAACACATCAACAAGTAATGACGCCAAATCTTTAATGCAAACGCAACAACGGCTAACTCTAGATCATGTGTAAGGTAATTCTTTTTATGCACTTTGATTTGTCTAGAAGCATAAGATATGACCTTACCATTTTACATCAACACATAATCCAAACCAACCTGAGAAGCATCATAATACACCACAAATCCCTCAAATCTATCCGGCAGTGACAATATAGGAGCAGACACAGTCTTATCTTTCAATGTTTGGAAGCTCCTCTTACACTCATCCATCCACACAAACTTGACCTTTTTTTAGTCAATTCTGTCGTAGGGGAAGCAATGGAGGAGAACCCATACACAAACCTTCCATAATAACCCACTAGGCCCAAGAAGCTCCTAATATTTGACGGGGTCAATGCTCTAGGCCAATTTCTAATCACATCGGTCTTCTTAGGATCCACGTTAATACTATCCCCCGATACCACATGACCTAGGAAAGCAACTTCCTTCAACCAAAATTCACATTTTCTTACTTGGCGTACAATTTCTCCTCCATCAATCTTTGCAACATGACCCTCAAATGACCAACATGGTCCTCCCTACTATGGGAATCGATCAAAATATCATCAATGAGTGTGAAATGAGTTTCCAAAACTTTGTCAAATAAGCTTGTCTCTACTCCTATATTTGCTCTACCGGAAGGGTTGGAAGGATTTGTTTTATATTATGATGCCTCAAGAATTTGTTTGGGGTGTGTTTTAATGGAAAGTGGTAAGGTGATAGCATATGTCTCTAGACAACTTAAAATGCATGTGAAGAATTACCCCACACATGATCTTAATTTGGTGGCCATGGTATTTTCTTTGAAAATTTTGCATCATTACTTGTATGGGGTTCATGTTTATGTGTTCACCAACCACAAGAGTCTCAAATATGTATTCATCCTAAAAGATCTTAACTTGAGACAAAGAAGGTGGTTAGATCTCCTTAAAAATTATGATATGAGTGCGCATTATCATGCCAACCAAGCTAATATTCTGGAAAATGCTCTAAATGGGGTGTTTATGGGTAGTCTAGCTCATGTTGATGATGGTGGCAAAGAGGGGGCTAGAGAAGTTCAACGGTTGGATAGCTTGGGGGTTAGGTTTGATGAAGTTGATAATACGGGTGTAGTGGTTTTTGATGGTTCTAAATCTTTTTTGATTGAGAGGATAAACGCAAAAAAAGATCTTGACCCCTCCTTGCTAGAGTTGAAGGCCTTGTTGAGAGATGCTAATGTGGAGGTTTTCTCTCAAGGGAGAGATGGTTCCCTTAGGTACCAAGATTGATTATGTGTGCCAAATGTAGATGACTTGAAAGAATTGATCTTGAAGGAGACCCATAATTCATCCTATTCCATTAACCTCGGTTCTACAAATATGTATAGCAACTTGGGGGAAGTATATTGGTGGGGTGTTATGAAGAGAGACATTGCCAAGTTCATATGTGGATTCCACAATTTCCAACCAAGGAAGACCAAATATCACAGGCCGGGTGGCCTAGCCCAAGATATAGAGATTCCTACTTGGAAGTAGGAGGAGATCTACATGGATTTTGTGATTGGGTTGACTAAGACTAAGAAAAATTTTAACTCTATTTGGATTGTTGTAGATAGAATGATAAAGTCGGCTCACTTCTTACTGGTCAAAACTACTTATGGGCCGAAGATTATGCTAAGTTGTATATACATGAGTTGGTTAGATTGCATGGGGTGCCTTTTTCTATCATTTTGGATCATGGTGCTCAATTCACTTCTCATTTTTAGAGGTCCTTCCAAAGGTGTCTTGGTACCAAGGTTAAGCTTAGCACGGGTTTTCACCCTCAAATGGATGGCCAAGCCGAGAGGACTATAAAAACTCTTGAGGATATACTTAGAGCTTGTGTTTTGGGGTTTAAGGGTAGTTGGGATAAACATATTCCACTCATTGAGTTTGCTTACAACAATAGCTACCACTCAAGCATTGATATGGCTCCATTTGAAGCTCTTTATGGTAGGTGTTATAAATCCCTGATTAGGTGGTTTGAAGTGTGGGAAATGGCTTTGCTAGGTCTTTATTTTGTCAAGGAATCCTTGGAGAAGGTGAGATTGATTAGGGCGAGATTGAAAATAGTCCAAATTAGAAAAAAGTCCTATCCGATGTGAAGAGAAAAGATCTTGAGTTTAAAATTAGTGATTAGATCTATTTGAAAGTCTCACCCCTGAAGGGTATGGTCCGATTTAGCAAGAATGGGAAGTTAAGCCCATGGTTTGTGGGTCCTTATAAAATTTTAAGAAGAGTGTGTAAGGTTGCATAAGAGTTGGAGTTTCCTGTGGAGATGGACATGGTTCATCCGGTCTTCTATGTGTTCATATTGAGAAAGTGTGTAGGTGACCCAAGTGTTATAGTGCCTTTGGATGTTGTGGGTGTTGTAGGAGATAATTTAACTTATGAGGAGGTCCCAGTGACTATTTTGGACAAGCAAGTGAAGAGGTTGAGGAGCAAAGATGTAGCTTCTGTCAAGGTCCTTTGGAGGAACCAATAAGTTAAAAGTGCCACATGGGAAGTCGAGGCGGACATGAGAAAGAGATACACATATCTCTTCAATTATATTCAAGCCAAATGTACTAATTTAAGTCCCTTATATGATTCTTAGTCTTAAGATTCGGCCCTTACGTTATTTTGCATGTATTCATGTTTATATTGACAAGTTTATGATGATTTTTTACATTCATGTTGAGATTTTTGAAATTGATGTTTAAATGCATTTGTTTCATTCATGTTGGGCTGAAATCTTTATGATTACGTCTCTCATACATGTTTCATTCGGGGACGAATGTTCCCAAGGGGGAGATATTGAAACGCCTCAAAATGTGGTTTAGAAATGCCCATAATTGTCATTTTTATATATCTCAAAATCCACACGTGATATCAAAAATTTGACTTCATATTCTTGATCAGGGGGCAAAATTAATGTCATGACCCAAGCTTAGGGCCTAGACGTGACCAGTGAATGGAGAACCCGAAGGAACCCCAAACAAGCCTCATAGCATATCATTACACATCCTTGGTCGCAGAAGCAATGCAAAACAATGTAAGAAACATAATTAAGGCTAATTGGGACTATGGAAGATACTCATATTTAAATAGCTTGAATATCATAAGTAAGTCAAAGCTCAAGTATAATACATAACTTGCCCAACAACACCTCTAACATAGGACTTAATGGCGGCCAAGACAAGCAATTGGGCTCACCCTTATAGTAAAAGTATGCCAAAAAGAAGGATAGTCTTTAATACATAGCATAAGAACATAGATATTGCCCTCGCACATGAGGACTCGCCAACTAGCTTGAATCGATACCACTAGCCATGTGGAGGAGGATGATGAACAAATAGAGCTCTAGTTCCTACATGGTGATATCATGTAGGCATAAAATATGTATTAATACATTTGAATGTACTAAGTATGTGGGATGTAATGCAACAAGAGATAGACATCATAATCAAAATCCACAATAATAACCAATAGATAGCATAATAAGAATATGGCATGTATAACCAATTCTTAAGTAAGTCATGCTTTGCAAATCGTTCATCTTACATAAATCATAATATAAATGTGTAAAGAAGCCCTAACAGACATAACTTTAAGACCTTTTGGAGCCACCTTCTTTATGGGAGCCCTTGCCCTTTTGGACTAAGTGACATTCTTTACGAGAGCCCATCCCTTTTCAGATTAAGTGGCCCTCCTTATGGGATCCCTTCCCTTTTCGGATTAAGTGACCTTCCTTTTGAGTGCCCATTCCTTTTCATATTAGGTGGCCTTCCTTATGGGAGCCCATCCGTCTTTGGATCAAGTGACCTTCCTTACGAAAGCCCATCCCTTTTCGAATTAAGCATTTCGTAGAACTATCTCATCAAACCATCACATTTCAATCATAATTTCATCATCATATAATCATCATAAGATCATTCATATTAAATCACATGCTTTGGACCTTCAATTCCTGAAGAAACTATAACCGAACATTTTATCAAACACTTGGCGGGTATGAAATGGTAGTATAAGACCATGCAATTTAGATATAAAATCATGTAAGTAAATCCATTTTAAAACAATAAATAAATACCTTAAAACACCCTCAAGAAATATACATTGAAATCCCTCATCAAGTCTTACAATAGATCAAAGATTTGTAGCTCAGAACATGACAAAACAGTCACAAGTTTACATAGCTTTAACATAGTTCATAGACATGTTCATACTAGCAAACCCATTTGTAAAATCAACTTTAAATCATTCAATATTAATTAAAAGAGGATTCAGGAACCATGGGTAGAAAGACCCAATGGTTCCATGGGTAGAAAGACCCAATGGTTCAACACCACATACCTTAGGTCTAGAGTTGCTTGGAATTGAGATTGGGAAGAATGGAGGCTTAGAAATGATCTTGGAATTCAATATTGTTCTTAGGTTACCTTGAAATTTAATTGGATCTTGATGGAGACTCTTGAGAGTATTTGAGTGCGATTGAGATGAGAGTAATGAAATTGGATCCTTAAGATTAGAGTTTAGGTCTTCTGGGAAGCTAAAATAGCCTAAAAAGTCAAAAAGGGTCATTAGGATAATTAGCATTTATGAAAATACCATTAGTAAACGGATGGAAAAAATGGCAAAGTGTCATCTCACTGGAGACTTCCCTCACCATGTCTCACTCTATGGGTCGTGTGGAGTGCCCGTGTGAAGGGCCTTAGTGAAAAAAATGGAAGTTGGGAAACTTGGAAAAATTGACGTCTCGTCACTTTGATGGCCACTTTCACGAATCGTGTAGTGTTAAACGGGCCGTGTACTGGTCCGTCCCACCTCACTTAGACAAGAAAATGTTGTTGGCCACTGCATGACTAGGTGACAAGGTCCGTACCCCTTCACATGAGTCGTAGAAGACAACACTGCCCGTAGAGCTTCACTGCACGGGAGGGTCTTACGAAGACGGTCATAACTCCTTTATTCGACGTCGGAATGAGGTGAAATGAAAGTGTGTTGCAAAGCTAACTCAGAGGGATTTCATTTGACATGTTGTGGGCCATCCAGTTCCAAATATGCTAAGAGTTATGCTAGTTTAAATTTGACCCTTGTGTGAAACAATACCCAAAACTCAACTTGGAGAAAGTCTTGAACTCGTTTAGGTATTAGGAGCCTCCCATGAATCTAGTGCACCCTCAACCTCACCAAATCATACTTCAAACATGGATATACAAGAGCATAAAGTTACGGGGTGTCACAATATCTCCCCCTTGGGAACATTTGTCCCCGAATGTCAAAGAAACATACACAAGGAAAGTAGTCATGAAGATTTTTGATAAAACATGAATGCAACAATGCACATAAATATGATTTCCAAGGAAATTTCAACATGTACATCAAAATTCTCATAATCTTATTAACATGAACATGAATGCACGCAATGAATTAAGGGCCAATACTTGGGTCTTGGAATCATAAAAGGACTTGACATGTCATCATAAATATGAATAAAATGAAAAAGATATGGGTATTTCTTCTCCATGCCCGCATCGGCTCCCCGAGAAACACATGTGAATAGACGACTCTTCCAAAGGGGCCTTGACGAACATCACATCCTTATTAACCAACTTTTCCACCCTTTCATCCAATACCTCCACCGGGACCTTCTCCTAAGCCAACTTATCCTTCGTATCACGAATAATCTCAAAGAGTTCTATAGCACTAGAGTACCAACACATCCCTTCCACCAAGAAGCATGTCAAACCAAACAACCATACTCCTATCCATAGGCCATTCCCAAACTTATGCAACCTTACCAACCTCCCTCTACACTCTATAACGACTCATAATCCTTAACTCAATTGTCAACCTTAAACACACCTAACCCACATGGTACCATAACCACCATCTCCCCACTCTATCATCTTCTCACCCTTACTAGAGACAAAATCCGAAACAAGGATCAAGCTTAGAGAAGTGACTATCCCACTGCAGTTGTCCATACAAATCGACCATCCATAACAAAATATTACTAGTATCAAAGGGATAACAAAAGAAATACCAACTCCCGGAACCATCAAAGCATGCACAACAAAATCTAGAAAAATTTCTAACTTATCGGTAGCATCATCGAACACCTCATCCCTTCCTTTCCTTCTGTGAAGAGCATAGAACCTATTTTGCCTAGGATCATCCCTTTGGCCTTGAGGGCGATCACACTACCTTCGGTTTAAGTATGGGGACAATCAATAACCTGATGACCCATTTCACCACATCCAAAGCAAGTACTAGAGTTCCTCCAACATGGGCCACCATGGTTTTTCCTTCATATAGGGCACTTGGGATTAGGCCCTCAACTATTATCACCTTGGCATCTTCGGTTAACATTAGCAATCCTTCCGTTAAGAGTATTGGAAGACCATTGGCCTTGATGGAACCAACCATCCTTGGGACCTTGAAATTTATCATCAATACGGGCCCTCTTAGCCTCTCTATTCCTTTTCTTCCTCAACTTCTCCTCTTCCATTTGTTCGTCATAGGTCATCAAACTGGACAAGTCCATGTCACTAGTCAACCTAGCAGACAAACATTCTTCACTCTCTAAGTCGGACACCCCCATCACGAACTTGTTCATTCTAGATCTTGGGTCGGCAACCAAGGAGCACACTTTGAAAGTTGGTTGAACATGAGGGTGTACTCCCTCACACTCATTGACCCTTGTCTCAAATTCAGGAATTCCACCAATTTAGCTTCTCTAAGCAAAAGAGGGAAGAACCGATTAAGAAAATCCACTTTGAACTCTTCCCAAAGCACCGCGTACCCAACTCCCTTCTCATCCTTCCATTGGTTGTACAATATTTGTGCTACTCCTTTGAGTTGGTAGGCTGACAACTCTTCCTTTTCTTCTAGCCTCACACCCATAATAGCCAATATATTATAGATCTCATCAACAAACTCTTGAGGGTCCTCATCAACCTTTGACCCAAAGAATTCCAGGGGATTCATTCTTATGAAGTCTCTCACCCGTGAAGCCGGTGTAGGAGCATGAGGGGCTTGGGTACCTTGATTTGCTTGATTAGCCACAACTTGTGCAAGCAAGGTGAGAGCATCTTGAAGCTCCCCTTTTTTCGGTTTCTCCTCAGGAGTGCAAACCCGTCTTCCCCTTGTGTTTGGCATGATCCAACAGAGCAAAGAACAATCATTGGGGGAGGGAACTTACTCCATCTCTATGGCAAGACTTAGAACATAAAGAAAGGGTAACATTTCCTAAAACATCTTATAGCCTCCTACTCATAGTTGTGATGCACAACACAACCATGAATAAGACTCTAATCGATGCGATGTGTTGGACTCCGAGGATCTATCAACCTAGTGCTCTGATATCATCTTTTTCATGACCCAAGCCTAGAGCCTAGACGTGACAACCGAATGGGGAACCCAAAGGAACCCCAAACAAGTCTCATAGCATATCATTACATATCCTTGGTCGCGAAAGCAATGCAGAACAATGTAAAAAACATAAATAAGTGGAATTGGGACTATGGGAGATACTAATATTTAAATAGCTTGAATATCATATGAAGTCAAAGCTTAAGTAGAATGCATAACTTGCCCAATAACACCTCTAACATAGGACTTAATGGGGGCCAAGACAAGCAACCGGCTCAAGCTCATGGTAAAAGTGTTCCAAAAATAAGGATGGTCTTTAATACATAGCTTAAGAACATAGATATTGCCCTCGCACATGAGGACTCACTAACTAGCTTGAATGTATACCACTAGCCACATGGAGGAGGATAATGACCAAAGGGAGATTTGGTTCCTATATGGTGATATCATGTAGGCATAGAGTATGCATTAGTACGTTTGAATGTACTAAGTATGTGGGATGCAATGCAACAAGATATAGACATCATAATCAAAATGTAAAATAATTACCAATAGATAGTATAATAACAATATGGCATGTATAACCAACTCTTAAGTAAGTCATGCTTTGCAAATCATTCATCTTACATAGATCATATTATAAATGTTTAAAGAAGCCCCAACAGAAATAACATAAGACCTTTTGGAGCCACTTTTCTTACGGGAGCCCGTCCCCTTCGGACTAAGTGACATTCTTTACGGGAGTGCGTCCCTTTTTGGATTAAGTGGCCCTCCTTAAAGGAGAACATCCCTTTTTAAATTAAGTGATCTTCCCTATGGGAGCTCATCCTTTTTTGGATTAAGTGGCCTTCCTTACGGGAGTCCATCCCTCTTCGGATCAGGTGACCTTCCTTACGGGAGCCTATCGCTTTTCGGATTAAGTATTTCATAGAACTAGCTCATCAAACCATTATATTCCAATCATTATTTCATCATCACATAATCATCCTAACATTATTCATATAATATCTCATGCTTTGGACCTTCAATTCTTGAAGAAACTATAATTGGACATTTTATCAAACACTTGGCGGGTGTGAAATGGCAGTATAGGACCATGCAATTTAGAGATGAAATCATGCAAGTAAATCCACCGTAAAACCATCCATCAATACCTTGCAACACCCTCAAGCAATATACATCAAAACTTCTCATCAAGTTCAATATTAAATCCAAGATTTGAAGCTCAAAACATGCTAAATCAACCATACTTTCATGAACTAAAATTATTGTGCAGTAAATTTCTCAATATACAAGATCCACATGTAAAATCAACTTTAAATCATGTAATATAAATTAAAATAAGTTTTAGCCACCATAGGTGAAAGGACCCAATGGTTCAACACCATATACCTTAGGTCTAAAGTTACTTGGAATTGAGATTGGGAAAATTGGATGCTTGGAAATGATCTTGGAATCCAATCTTGTTCTTAGGTTCCCTTGAAATTGAATTGGAGCTTGATGGAGACTCTTGAGAGGATTTAAGAGTGTTATTGAGATGAGGGTAATGAAATTGGGTCCTTAAGATTAGAGTTTAGGTCTTCTAAGATGGTCAAAATAGCCTGAAAAGTCAAAAAGGGTCATTAGGATAATTAGTATTTACAAAAATACCATTAGTGAATGGATAGAAAAAATGGCAAAGTGTCATCTCATTGGAGAATTCACTCTCCATGTGGCACTCCCAGGTCTTGTGGAGTGCCCGTGCGAAATTTGGAAAAATTGACGTCTCGTCACTTTGACGGCTACTTTCACGGACTGTGTAGTGTTACACGGACCGTGTACTGGTCCGTCCCACCTCACTTTGACAAGAAAATTATGTTGTAACTACACACCCATGTGACACGGCCCATACCCCTTCATACGAGCCGTACAAGACCACACTGATCGTATGGGTGCCCGTGGGGCTTCATTGCACGGAAGGGTCTCACGAAAATGGTCATAACTCTTTCATACGATGTCGGAATGAGGTGAAACAAAATGTGTTGCAAAGCTAACTCAGAAATGTTTCATTTGATATGTCATAGGCAATCCAGGTCCAAATATGCTAAGTGTTATGCTAGTTTAAATTTTACCCTTGTGTGAAACAACACCAAAACTCAACTTGGAGAGAGTCTTGAACTTGTTTAGGTACTAGGAGTCTCCCATGAATCTAGTACACACCCAACCTCACAAAATGATAATTGGAAGAAGGATATACAAGATAATAAAGTTACAGGGTGTCACAATTAAGTGAGAGATGGGTATAACCCAGATTTTAGAGGACCCGTGGCGAAAAATAAATTTCGCTTATTTTCAATTTCCAGTGGTTATCCGTGCCCTGGCTGTGACACACCGGGGGAGTGTATTAGTGTTGGAGGGGAGTTTGCGTCTAGTCTGTGTCATGCCAAGGCCACGAACCAGTGTATTATTTTCCTCTTTTTCTTTCTCTGCCAAGGGCATTGGGGTCATAGTCTCATGCCCATTTATGCGTGAAAATACCTTTACTTAGCCATTTTTCAACTCTATATCACTCAAGACCCTCTCAAAACCCTCTCTAATACTTAACCAAATATTTCATCCAAATTAAGTGTCCCAAGCTTAATTTTTGATCTCAAGAACTCCATTCAAGCTTGAAGTCTCATTCAAGACTACATCAAGAAACCCACAAGTTTGAGGTATGTGGGTTTCATCCATTGGGTCCTTTTAACCACAGAGTCCAATCATTCTTTTTGTGAAAATTGTATGTTTTCAAGTTGTATTTTCTATGGGTATCTCTTATTATGATTTAGGAATATAAATTATGCTGAGGTTTTGTGAAATATTGATTTATTATGCATGACTATCTATTTCAAGCTTATACCATGATTTAATTATTCTATTGAGACTATGCATGTTTTGAGCTACGAAACTGTGATCTATTATGCGATTTAATGATGGATTTTAAGGTACCCTACATGAGGGTTTTGTAATATTTTAAGGTACCCTACATGAGGGTTTGATTTATATTGAGTTTTCTCACTTGATTTCACTCTTGAATTTAATGATTTTGAACTAGTATCATGAAACCACCAAGTGTTTGATAAAATGTCATGTCAAAAATTCTCAAGTTATTGATGGTCTATTTCATGATTCACAAGTCAAGTGACTATATGATGATTAAGGGCTTTCAAGTATGTAGTGGATTCATAAAAAGTATCTACGATATTACAACTATCAAGTTAAGCCCTATTTCAAGATTTTACCTCTTGTGAGCCATTCATGTTAAAGCAAGGGTTCATGCATGATTGTGATCTACTCTCATGTTTCAAGTTAGGTTCATCATTAGAGGTCAAGAATGTTTAAGAGCTATTCATGTCATTTTTCTTACAAGCAATTATAGTATGATTATTTCAAGTACTATGTGGGATTAGACTTAGCACTGATGGATTAAATATCTGTGTGGAATATCTTCAGAGGTCCTACTCCTATCTTCAGACTATGCTCCAACATAGGATTATGTTATACCTTTGCTATACTAGTGGATCCATTTAGTGTACTTTATCATGAAATTCATCCTGAAATGGGACGGGTTCCCGTAAGGGGGTTACTTCTCCGAAATGGGATGGGCTCTGTAAGGTGATGTATGGTTTACTTGGCAAGTAGACTACCTATTTACCGATGAGGGGTAATCATCGGAATTCCAATTTGTAGCTCGCTTCGTCTTATTCTTTGTTTGTTGAGGTCTCTTCACACACATGTATTATGTTCTATGCAAGGTGAATGATTTACAAGCATCTTTTACTTTTCAAGCATTAACCATGCATGCAATATTGAGATATCACTTATTTATCACTAATTACTATGCATTTTGACTACATTTGTTGTTGCATTGCATCCTACATACATAGTATATTCAAATGTACTAATGCATTCTCTACGCCTACATGATATTATCATGTAAGAAATGGATCACCACTTGATCATCCTCCATGTGGCTAGTACGATCCATTTTAAGTAAGCTTTGATGAGTCCTCATGTCCCGGGACACTATCTTTAGTACTCTTGCTATACTGGGACTTCTTTTATTGAATGCTTGTTATTATGAGGGTGAGCCTGGAAAGTATCTCGGCCCCTGCTCCATTTTACGTTTAGAGGTATTGTTGGAATATTATGATGTATTTATGCTATAATCTTGACTCTTTATGCATTTATGATTATCAAAGACTTCCTTTAGTCCTACTTCACTTTTTATATTATCTCCCCTTGTTGTATACTTTGCTTCAACGATCAAGGATGTGTGACTGATATGATAAAAGGCTTGTTTGGGTACCTTCGGGCTTGCATTCACTGTGTCACGTCTAGGCCCTAAGTTTGGATTGTGATAAACAAAACCTGTAAAAAAAAAATCCACAACTCAGTAAGTTAAGATTTAAACAAAACTCCTAAATAAAATAAATAATCCCACAAACAGAACCCGTAAACCCATAAATAAAACCCAAACATCAAGTAAACTAACTTAAATTTCATACCTTAATAGCGTCTACAGGATATTCAATCAAAATCGAATGCTTAGAAACTCAGATGCTTAGAAATTTCTTCAGATGATGCTTAGATATTTGTTCAGATGCTTAGGAAGAGGAAAGGTTCGTTCAGAGGAGTATGTGAGAAATGATTAGATTTATGTTTAATTTGGTATATAATTTAGGACAGATTAGGTTTGTGTTGGGCATAATAAAAAGAGGGGTTAAATGGGGCTATTTGGGGCTTTCTGTCCAATTAGGGGCATAGATGGTGAGAATTGTAACGCCGGGGGTATAAATTATTCATTTTAATGGTGGTGATATAGTCAAACAATACTCAATACTTGAGGGTATTTTTGACCCTTTTCCCTAGAATAATGGCAATAAAGGTATTTGTACAATAAAACTAGCTGAAGAGATTAAAAACTTCTAGAATTACGTATAACGACGAGTTACTCTAATATAAATCAAATCACTCCAAGACTAAAATCAATTCGGAAGGTATTTAATAATTAGATCCATGAATAAACTTGAGATTTCAATCAAATTAATCCATGAATACAATCAATTTGGAAACACAATGAAATTATTAACTATTTCTCCTATTCTATGTGAAGGCTCTACTAGGATTCACTATTTGTTTTAATCCAGGACAGCTAACAGATGTGGAATGACTGATTTATTTTTCACTTCATAATGTGTAAGCTAATCCGGAGCATATAACTAATACATAAGCAAGACTATGAAAGAAAATACATTTGACACTATTGATAGAACTCTATGACTGAATGAACTGTCAAAAATTAGCAGAAGAAACATAAGGATATATAAACATCATATATTCTATATAGTAACATGAGCTCTCGTCAAGTTGATAATTTCAAATTGAAGTTCATAAGGAATTCTAATTAATTTGTTTGGTTTAAGTAAAAAGCGTGAATTGGGAAATGAAGATTGAAAGGAAATGAAAGAAAATAAAGATTGAAAGACAAAGGAAAATATTGGGGGAACTAAGTAAAGGGAAATGAAGAGTGATTTCTCCCTCATCGGTAAAATAGAGAAAAAGTATCATCTTTATATTAGAAAACACTTCATCTAACTCTTAAAGAGTCAAGTAAAGGGACCCCCTCACGTCGTCATCGTCATTGTCATCGTCATCATCATCATCATCGCTTGCTTGACTCAGCTTCGGCTACGGCTATGGCTTTGGTTTTGACAAATGATTTGATTGATTGATAAATTTTTTTGACAAAATTTATTTAACCAATCTCAAAATTGATATTTTTTGTGAATTACTGATTAATTATTTAATTCATAAATTATCTATTAATCAAATTAATTCATGAAATTAATTAGTTAAGTTTAACTGACTTTTGATTTTTGCACAAAAAAAACTTCAGAACAATCAAAATAGTCACCTTCATTCCCAATAGATTCCATATCTATTCTGAACATATGAGACTGTTTGAAACAGGATAACAAATGAAACTATTTGGAATAGGTATATTTGTACCCAACACTGCCTGAATTATTGTATTTTGCAAACACAATTTTCTCTTCTTCTCCTTCTTTCAAATAAAATTTTGAGTATATGTGAATACACTGTTGGTTCTTTGCATTCACTGGAAATTACAGAAGCTTGAGGTGTCACTACTTCTATAATAGTTAATCTTTTTTATCCTGTGAGAAAATAATCCATAACCTCATATACAGTAAGGGGATTAAATTCCTTAAGGATACATAGTATATTCTGTAGGCTCAGATTGACTTATAATTTCATTTAATTTTCTTTGTTTACTATTGTTGCTATTGTTTGAATACAGAGAGAATAACAGGCTTAAGAAATTTAATTATTTATTTTTTTCTTTTTGTGTTCCTACTTTCTAAAATTTCTAGATCTTCTGAGAGTTGAGTATTATGTCTATTTATGACAAAAATAAGTATTATACAGATATAATCTTGTTGATTAGTACAATAAATTGTCTGACTACTTGATAGAAAAATGACTAGCTCAAATGAAGTGAATGTTGGAACGATGACGACTGCAACACCATCTACTGCATCTTCAAATAGTTCAAATGTTGCTCCTACAATTACACCAGCGAAAAACCTACCAAATTTACTAGTGTTGATTTTAAAAGGTTGCAGCAAAAAATGTTCTTCTACTTGACTACCTTAAGTCTACAGAGATACATTAATTAATGAGAATGTTCCTATGCTGATAGAAGGAACTCCAGATGATGAAAAACTCCTAGTGACTGAAGCTTAGAAGCACTCTGATATTCTATGTAGGAACTACATTTTAAGTGGCTTGCATGATGACTTCTACAATGTGTACAGTAATATGAAAACATCCAAGGAACTTTGGGATTCCTTGGAAAAGAAGTACAAAACTCAAGATATAGGAATGAAAAAATTTATTATGCCAAAAGTTCTAGACTACATTATGGTGTAGACAGTAAAGCCATTGTTATCCAAGTTCATGAGTTGTAGGTTACAATTTATGATCTCCTTGTAGAAGTTATAATTTTATTTAATGTTTGGTTTGTACATATTAAATTTTTTCTTAATACTCATACAATTGTAATTTAGGATTGGTTGTGAATAATGTTATTCAAGTGGCAGCTGTCATTGAGAAGTTATCTCCCCCCCTATGGAAAGTTTTCAAGAATTATTAAAGCATAAACGCAAGGAGATGAATGTTGAAGAACATATCATTTGCTTGAGAATTGAATAGAAAATAACGCAGAAGAAAAGATGTGACAAATAAATTCAATAATAGCAGGGGAAAATATTGTTGAAGAAGAACCAAATGTCAAAAAGAGAAAGAAGCCATCTAGACCAAAAGGCAATCCACCTAAAAAGAGGTTCAAGGGCAACTGTCATAATTGTGGGAAGCTTGGACATAAAGCTGTTGATTTTCACTTTTTAAAGAAGCAAAAAAAAAATCAAGCAAATATGATTGAGAAGAATGAGGAAGTGGAGAACCTGTGTGCCATGTTGACTCAATGCAACTTGGTAGGAAATCCCAAGAAGTGGTGACTTGATTTTTGATCCACTTTACATATTTATGCAGTTCAGAAAGCTTTTGCAACATATGTCCCTGTTGCACCTGATGAGAGCATTTATATGGGAAATTCTTCTGCAACAAAAGTTGAAGGTTATGACAAACTGAGTTTGAAGATGACATCAGGCAAAGTGGTGACTCTAAATAGAATTTTTCATGTTCCCTAAATCCGAAAGAACTTAGTATCTGCTAACCTCTTGGTCAAGAAAAGATTAAAATATGTTCTTATTTCAAATGAAGTTGTAATTAGCAAAAATGAGATGTATATATGAAAAAGCTACCTGATTGAGGGCCTTTTCAAACTGATTGTAATGGTTATTGAAAGTAAAAATGTTCAAGCTTCTTCTTATTTATTTGATGGAAACTGGATTATTAGGTCAACTGAAACTAAATCTACAAGTGGATATGTTTTACCATTGGGGGAGGAGCAATATCATAGAAATCATCCAATAAAACATGTATAACTCGATCTATAATGGAGGCTGAGTTCATAGCTTTAGACAAGACTAGTGAACAAGTTGAATGACTTCGAAATTTCTCAGAAGATATACCTTTTGGCCCAAACCAATGGCTCCTATATGCATACATTGTGATAGTTAAGCGGCAATAAGAAGACATAGGAGTGTTATGTATAACAGTAAGTCTTGTCACATACGACGAAGACACAATACCGTGAAACAACTACTCTATAGTAGAATTATCACAATTGACTCAGTAAAGTTAAAAGATAATGTGTCAGATCCACTTACAAAAAGCCTAACTAAAGAGGGAGTTGAGAGATCATCAAAGAGAATAGAACTATGGACGAGGACAAATCACAGTGGCAGTAACTCTAGTAGATCCCAAGATCTAGGTTCAAAGAGATCAGACAAAGTCATTGGTCGATGATGGTCCATCATTGTCAACATAATATAAGGTCCATTCTCATGATGAGACAATGTTCAATAACAAAGATAAGAGAATATCACCTTGTCTCTAAGCTTGATTCAGGGTATATCAAAGAGTTTATCTATGGGATAACATGTTTAGAAATCACCTATATAAGTGTGAAGTGTAAGCTGCTTCAAGGAGAATCTAGTAAGGCCAGTTCTCTATGCATTTATGAAACAAGAAGTGTCTATGGCTAAACAAACAAAACAATGAGAACCAAAACTTATTAAAGGTTAGTTGTGCGACTTATGTTGTCTAGGTGTATGAAAAAGATCGACGGTTCAAAGATATCACATCTACTGATTTACCAAATATATACAATGAAGGTTCACTATGGAATGTTCACAGGAAAACCTACTTATCCAAATGCAATTAATCCTTACTTATGGATCACACATATTTTTCATGCATATGTTTTAAATAATGGTCATTCCCCATTCATGTAGTGGATTGTTAGGTTTAAGTAATAAGTGTGAATTGGAAAATGAAGATTTAAGGACAAAGAAAAATGTTGGGGGAACTAGGTAAAGGAAAATGAAGAGTCATTTCTCCCTCATCGGTAAAATACAGAAAAAGTGTTGTCCTTATATTTGGAAACACTTCCTCTGATCGTAAAGAGTCAGGTAAAGGAGACCCCCTCGTGTCGTCATTGTTGTCGTCGTTATCCTCACTTTCTTAGCTCAGCTTCGGCTACGACCATGGCTATGGCTACTGCTTCGACATCGGCAAATGATGTGATATAAATTTTTTTTATAAAATTTATTTAACCAATCTCAAAATTTTCCTTTTCTGATATTTTTTGTGAATTATTAATTAATTATTTAATTCATAAATTATTAATTGATTAAATTAATTTTCATAAATTATTAATTGATTAAATTAATTTATGGATTATTTATTAATTAAGTTAATTCGTGAAATTAGTTAGTTAAATTTAACTGATCTT
>JAABOM020067023.1:0-39729 GCA_011800125.2 Solanum clarkiae | reverse complement strand
GAGAAACCGTATCAAAATCCAAAAATAGCAAAAAATACTATTTAGAAGGGTCAATTTTGAAGGGGCATATTTCTTAGCACACAAAGAATTGAGTAGCCCATGAACCTCCAAATTAAATACCATTGAATTAGATTTCCAATGCACTTGGTTTCACCTCATTCCGAGTTAGGATGAAGGATTTATGCTCATTTTCGTAGAACTCATTTGTGCAGAAAATGCAGATTCTAGTGGGGTTTCCACGTCATCTTTGCAACGTGCCCCTGTTGTTTTTAGTGCCTATTTTATTTTTTTCGGTACAAGACTTATAAATCTTGGACCTAAGGGTTCCCACACTTGAAAATACATATACTTAGCCTTATTTTACCCTCATATCATCCTTACCATTTCCCAATATCCTCGTGAACACTTAGACTCATATTTCACCCTAAATTCAAGTCCCAAATCTCAAGACCAATCTAAAGAATTTCATCAAGAAGCTCACTCAAGCTTCAAGTCTCCATTTCTAATCTTTTTCAGAGGTTCTCCAAAGTCAAGGTATGTGGTGTTGAACCATTGGGTCCTTTCACCCATGGTGCCTAAGCTTCCTTTTTATTAATATTGCATGATTTAAAGTTGATATTACATGTGGGTCTTGTACATTGAGAAATTTACTACACAATGATTTTAGTTCATGAAAGTATAATTGTTTTAGCATGTTTTAAGCTCCAAATCTTGGATCTAACATTGGATTTGATGAGGGATTTAAATGTGAATGTCTTGGGGGTGTTGCAAGATGTTGATTGATGGTTCTACTACAATTTTTTTTGCATGATTCAATCTCTAAATTAAATGGTCTTTTACCCCCATCACACACACCCCAAGTGTTTGATAGAATATCCGGCTAGGGTTTCTTGAGGAACTGAAGGTCCATTGCATGTCTTATGATTTTAACAGTGCTATGATGATTTTTGTTGATGAAATGATGATAAAACAATGCTATGCATATTATGTACAAATATGAGAGAAATGTAGGTATATGATGACTTTCTGATGATGAAAGTATGTTGTACATGTGTTGAATTCATGAAAACTATCTATGATATTGCAAGTCAATTGCCTTTTTGAGGGGGTACTAAGCCTCAATCACCTTGTTGAGAGGGTGCCAAGTCTCAATCACCTTGACGAGGGGGTGTCAAGCCTCGGTTGCCTTGGTGAGAGGGTACCAAGCCTCAATCACCTTATGAGAGGGTGCCAATTCTCATTGACCTTGACGAGGGGGTGTCAAGCCTCGGATGCCTTGTTGAGGGGGTATCAAGCGTCAATCACCATTCAAGGAATGGTGTGCCTTGGAGTTGGGAAGTAGTTCACTTGCTCTATCCTTCACAAATGATATCCTATTTGAGTGTGAGTTTCTTAAGCATGTTTTACTTATACATTGATCATACATGTCATATTGCTATATCATGCCTATTATCTCTTGTTATGCATATTGATTATGAAACTTATCTTTTATTGCATTGCATCTCACATACTTAGTACATTGAAACGTACTAACGCATACTCTTGCCTACATGATATCACTACCTAGGAACCGGAGCTCCATTTGGTTATCATCCTCCTCTACGTGGCTAGTGATATCCAATCAAGCTAGTTCATGAGTCCTCATGTCTGGGGTTGATATCTAGGTTCTTTTGCTATGTATTTAAGACCATCTATCCTTCTTGGTATACTTAACTATGAGGGTGAGCCCAGTTGCTTGTCTTGACCCCCACTAAGTTCTATGTTAGAGGTGTTGTTGGTCAAAGATATGTATTATGCTTGAGCTTTGACTCACTTATGGTATCCAAGATATTGAAATATAATTCTCACTCCCTTAATCCTAATTCCCCTTGTTAATGTTTCTTATACTGTTATGTCTTGCTTCCGTGACAAAGGATATATGATGATATGCTATGAGGCTTGTTTGGAGTTCCTTCGATATCCCCATTCGCCAGTCACGTCTAGGCCCTAGGCTTGGGTCATGACACTAACGTATACGCATGCTTACATGATGTCACCACGTAGGAACTGGAGTACAAGTTGATCGTCCCCCTCCACGTGTCTAGTTTGGTATTATTCAAGCAAGTTGCTGAGTCCTTCACTTCGGGGACCTTAGTCTATATTTCTCCTATTATGTATTGAGACATTCTTCTTTAGTGTCTATTTTGACTATGAGGGTGAGCCCGATTACTTTTCCATGGCCCCCACTCTTATCTATGTACTAGAGATATTGTTGGACATGTTATGTATCTATGATATGTGCTTAACTCTTGTCTCTTGATTATGATGATATGGAAGAGTTTCCCTTAGCCTATGTTTCCCCACTTTTATCTCTTGATGGTTGTTTTACTACTTTCTCTACCAAGGATGTGTAATGATGTTCTAAGAGGCTTGCTTGGGGTCCCTTCGGGTTCCCCTTGCTCTGTGTCACATCCAGGCCCTAGGCTTGGGTCGTGATATTCCCTTTTGAGTTGAGAGAGTCCAAGATGATGGAATTCATAAATCCCAAGCAAGGTTCTATGAGTGTGAGGGAGTATTCCCTTAAATTCAACAAACTATCAAAGTATGCTCCTCACTTGGTTGTCGATCCTAGGCAAGAATGAACAAGTTTGTATTGGGGGTATCTAATTTAGTGAATGAAGAATGTCGTACCGCTATGCTTGTGGGTGACATGGACTTGTCTCGACTCATGACCTGTAACAAACAACTTGATGGGGAGAAGATTAGAAAGAGGAGAAATTAGGAGTCTAAGAGGGTGGTTTGATAATGGTTTCCGAGGTGCTAAAGGTGGCCATTTCCAACAAGGTCACAAATTTTAAGGCCAAGGGTCCTCTAGTGCTCCAAAAAAGAGGTTTGCTAATGATGGGGTGCCTAACCTAAGGTTCCAAGATGGCAATAGTGGGTCAAGTTTTCCAAGATGCCCAAGATGAATAAGAAATCATCATGGCAAATGCTTGAGGGACTTGAAAGCTTCCTATGGGCGTGGAGGAGTAGGACACAAGCTTGTTGATTCCCCTTATGCTCAAAACAAGGGAAAGGATGGTTGTCCTCAAGGACAAGGTGGTTATGTTGATCAAAGGGAACAAGGTGGCCAACAAGGGATGCTCCACATCATAATTGGTTTTATGCTCTTCAAGAAAGGTAAGGAGTGGATGAGCTGCCCGATGTTTTACAGGTATGTTAAAGGTTTTTTATTATGATGTGTATGATTTATTAGATCTGGGTGCCACTCTTTTCTTTTTTGCTCCTCTTGTTGCTACTAAACTTCATGTGTGCTCTGAATTGTTGTGTGAACCCTATGAGGTGTCTACCCTAATTGGTAAGTCCATTGTTGCTAGAAACATTTATAGAGGTTGTCCTGTGTCTATATTCCATAAAGTCTTGCATTCTGATTTTGTTGAACTTGACATGGTGAATTTTGACATTATTCTTGGAATGGATTGGAGACATGAATATCATGCTTCTATTAATTGTTGGACCCATAAAGTTAGGTTGCAAATTCCTAATGAGCTTGTATTTGAGTGGGAAGGTCATGATTCAGTGGTTAAGGGTAGATTTATCTCTTGTCTTAAAGCCCAGAAATTGATTTCTAAGGGTTACATTTACCATCTTGTGAGGTAGGGATGTTGAGTTTAAAGTCCTTCCTATTGAGTTGGTTTCGGTGGTCAATGCGTTTCTTGATGTCTTTCCTAATGAGTATCCTGGTATTCCTCCGGAAAGGGAAATAGACTTTGGTATATACCTCCTCCCCAATACACAACTCATTTTTATTCCTACTTGTCGTATGGTCTCAGTGACTTAAAGGAGTTGAAGGACTAATTGAAGGATTTATTAGAAAAGGGTTTCATAACACCTAGCAAGTCATTTTTCTAAGATTGATCTTTGTTACGGATACTACAAAAGGATAGTAATTTCTCTAAGATTGATCTTTGGTCCAGATACCACCAAGTAATGGTGAAGGAATGTGATATTCCCAAAATAGATATTTAGACTAGGTATGGGTATTTTGAATTTGTGGTGTGACATGTCATTTGGTTTGACTAATGCACTAGCGGTATGTATGGATCTTATGAATAGAGTCTTTAAACCCTCCTTGATATGTTTGTGATAGTCCTCATAGGTGACATATTGATTTATTCCCGAAGTGATGAAGAGCATGTGAATCATTTGTGGGTGGTGTTGCAAATTTTGAGGGATGAGAAGTTATTTGCTAAATTTGATAAATGTGAATTTTGGTTGAAAGAGGTAGCATTCGTTGGGCATGTGGTTTCGGGTGATGAAACTAAAGTGGACCCTAAGAAGACGTAAGTGATAAGGAATTGGCAGGCCCTTGACTCCGACGGACATTAGGAGTTTCTTGGGTTGAGCGAGATACTATCGGAGATTTGTGAATGCTTTTTCTTCAATTTCTTCCCCTATGACAAAATTGAAACAAAAGAAGGAAAAAATTGTTTAGACCGATGAATGTGAAAGAAGTTTTCAAACTTTGAAAGACAAGCTTATCTCTACTCCTATTCTGGCTTTACGGAAAGGTTAGAATGGTTTGTGGTTTATTGTGATGCCTCAAGGATTAGTTTGGGGTGTGTATTGATGCAAAATGGCAAGGTTATAGCATATGCTTTCCAGCAACTAAAGGTGCATAAGCGTAATTATCCTACCCATATCTTGAATTAGCGGTCGTGGTATGTGCTTTGGAAATATGGCATCATTATTTGTATGGGTTCATGTAGATGTATTTACCAACCACAAGAGTCTCCAATATGTGTTCACACAAAGAGATCTTAATTTAAGACAAAGAAGGTGGTTAGAGCTCCTTAAGGATTATGATATGAGTCTGCACTATCATCCTGACAAAGCTAATGGTTTGGTCGATGCTCTAAGTAGAGTGTCCATGGGAAGTGTAGAGCACATTGATCATGTCAATAAGGAAGTGGCTAGAGAAGTTCAGCAGTTAGCTAGGTTGGGGGTTAGGTCGAATGAAGTTGAAAATGGAGGTGTGGTGGTTATTGAGGGTTCCAAATCTTATTTGATTGAAAAGGTCAAGTCCAAACAAGACCTTGATCCCGCCTTGCTAAAATTGAAAGCTTTGCTTAAGGATGATAAATTTGAGGTTTTCTCCCAAGGGGGAGATGGTATCCTTAGTTACCAAGGTAGACTATGTGTGCCTAATGTTGATGACTTGAGGGAGTTGACTTTGAAGGAGGCACATAATTCGTCCTACTCTACTCACCACAGTTGAACAAATATGTGTAGAGACTTGAGGCAGGTTTATTGATGGGGTGGTATGAAGAGAGATATTGTCAAGTTTGTAGCTGGTTGTCACAGTTTCCAACAAGTGAAAGCCGAACATCAAAGACCAGGTAGCTGAGACCAAGACATAGAAATTCCTACATAAAAATGGGAAGATATCAACATGGATTTTATGATTGGTTTGCCAAACACTAGGAAGCACTTTGATTCTATTTGGGTTGTTGTTGATAGGATGACAAAGTCAGCTCACTTTCTACCTATTAAAAGAACTTATGGAGCCGAGGATTATGCCAAGTTATATATTCATGAGTTGGTTAGGTTGAATGGGGTGCCATTGTCCATCATTTCGGATCATGGTGCTCAATTCAATTCTCATTTTTGGAGATCCTTCCAAAAGGGTCTTGGTACCAGGGTTAAGCTTAGCACGACTTTTCATCCAAAAATGGATGGTCAAGCCAAAAATACAATTCAACCTCTTGAGGATATGCTTAGGGCTTGTGTTTTGAAGTTCAAAGGTGGTTGGGATGAACATCTTCCACTTATTGAGTTTTCTTATAATAATAGCTAGCACTCTAGTATTGGTATAGCTCCCTTTGAAGCTTTATATTATAGGCATTCCAAAAACCCGGTTGAGCGGTTTGATGTGGAGGAAATGGCTTTGTTAGGCTCGGATTTGGTTGTGGAAGCTTTGGAGAAGCTGAGGTTGATAAGAGAGAGGTTGAAGATGGCTCAAAGTATGAACAAGTCCTACTCCTGTCATGACCCAAGCCTAGGTCCTAGACGTGACACGGCGAATGGGGAACCCGAAGGAACCCCAAACAAGCTTCTTAGAATATCATTCGCACATACTTGGTTGCAGAAGCAAAATAAACATCAACAAAGGACATAACATCAAAAAGGGGAAGCAGGACTAAGGGAAGTCTTTTATAATGAGAATGGCATAAGAAGAGTCAGGCTCAAGCATAACATTTATAATATCCAACGACACCTCTACATAGAACAGAGTAACGGTCAAGACACTCCTCGGGTTCACCCTCAAATGTTAAGTATACAAAAGTTTCCAACAAATCTTAATAATCATGAATGGGAAGTAGATATTGTCCTCGAAGTTGAGGACTTACCAAAGGCTTTTTCAAAAAAAATAAACTAGCCTCATGGAGGAGGATGATCAATAGTAGCTCTGGTCCCTACATGGTAATATCATGTAGGTATAGAGTATGCGTTAGTACTTGTAATATACTAAGTATGAGGGGTGCAATCGAACAAAGGAGGTATGCTATAATAATCAAGACCCATGATCATGACCAATAGGTATAAACTTAATGTGAAACATATGCTCAATGCCTTACACAACATACATGAGAATGGCCGAATAGCCACTCACCCTCCTTATAGTATAACCTTTTTTCAGAGAGTGTTACCAATACCCCTACCTTATGGCATAACCTTTTTGGTAGGTAATGTAAGAGGCAGCCTTACCTTATGTTTCCATCTTTATAGTAAGAGAGTTGTCATTATCTTACAATATGATCTTTTTGGTAGGTGAGATGACCTTATCTTATGATATAATCCTTTTGGTGGGAGAGATGTCCTTACCTTACCATATGATCTTTCTGGTAGGAGAGATGCCCTTACCTTATGATATAATCTTTTCTGTCAGAGAGATGCCCTTACCTTACAATATAATCTTTTCAGTAGGAGAGACGACCTTACCTTACGATATAATCTCATCATTAGGGAACACAAAAACAGCTCATCAAACCATCACATTCAAGTATCAAGAAAGGGCTTCACATTTCACAAGAGCATAAGAAAAAAAAGCACAAAAGTTCAATAATTCACTTGTAACATCACATTATAGATAATTTTTATGAATTTAATACATGCTTGGAAGTCCAGAATTATCATGAAATCACTTGTCTTGTATATCATGCCATACTCTATCAATAACTTAGAAATTCTTGTCCTGTAATTTCATCGAACACATGGTGGGTTCATGATGCTTGTTCAAAATCATGCAACTCAAGAGTATACCAGAAGGAGTAAAATAAATTCAAATCAACCCACCAATATTTTAGTAAAACCCATATTGTGGGTATCTTGAAATCCACTAAAAAGTGCATAATAGTTCATAGTTTCATAGCTTCAAATAACGCATAGTCTCAATAGACATGAATCAACTCATGGAATAAGTTTAAAGTGGATATTTATGCATAATTAATCAATACTTGATAAAACCCATCATATCTCACATTTATAAAGAATAAT
Source organism: Solanum clarkiae (assembly GCA_011800125.2). Classification (NCBI taxonomy): domain Eukaryota; kingdom Viridiplantae; phylum Streptophyta; class Magnoliopsida; order Solanales; family Solanaceae; genus Solanum; species Solanum clarkiae. The sequence goes on along the minus strand of JAABOM020067023.1, from coordinate 32,193 downwards.
AATAGGTACCAATGAAGAATCTAACCTTGAAATCATCAAATTTTCGTAAAAAGAGAGAGTTGGGCTCCATGGGTAAAATGACCCATGGATGACGACTCAAATGCCTTAAACCTTGAATTTCTTGGAGTAAACTTAAATAAAACTTGAAGCTTGGATTGGGTCCTTAAAAGCCAAACTTTTTCTTCAAACCTTGAATTTGAATGGTGATTTTGATAAGGTCTTGGACAAGTTTTAGAGAGGGTTTTGTGAGTTCTAGAGTTGAAAAATGGCTAAATATGGAGGACTTCACGTTTCAGTGGGCGTTAGGTTATGAAAAACGCCCTTGGATGAAATATGAAAAACTAAAAAAAACTTACACTGGTCCGTATCTAGTCTGCAATGCAGACTTAATGCGGAGGACAAATTTGTGCTAGTTTGCGCCTAGGCCACATTTCGCCTAGGGCACGGATGCACACTGGAAGTCATTAATTAGCAAAAATTATTTTTCTCTTTGGGTCTTTTAAAATCTATGTTATACTCAATTTCCACTCAAGTTTCCCCCCGATCAAGAATATGAAGTCAGATTTTCGAAATCACGCATAGATTTTGAGATATAAAAAAAATACGATTATGGGGCATTCCGAAGCACATTAGGGGTGTTTCAATATCTCTCCCTTGAGAACATTCATCCAGGAATGACGAAGAAATATGCATAAAGGAAGTGAATATGAGACTTTCCACCCAACATGAATGTAACAAATGTACTTGAACATCATTTTCAAAAAGTTTTAAATATATACGTCAAAAATCATCAAAACTTGTTATCATGAACATGTATGCATGCAAAAATGACAAGAGGGCTAAAACTCAAGATCTGAAATCATAGGTAGGACTTAATTTTTCACCTTAGGATTGAATAGATGAAAGAGGTATGGATATCACTTCTTTAAGTCCTCTCCAGCTTCCCAAGTGACATTTTTGACTTGTCGATTCTCCCAAAGGACATCGACGAATGTCACATCATTGTTTCTCAACCTTTCCACTTGTCTATCCAATATCTTTACTGGGACCTCCTCATAGGTCAAATTATCCTCTACAATACCCACAATCTCTAAGGGCACTATAACACCTAGGTCAATGATGCCTTTCCTTGTCATAGATAAGTTGAAGACCGAATGAACCATACACACTTCCATAAGCAACTCTAATTCATCAACATTAGGCACACACAACCTACCTTGGTACCTAAGTAAACCATCTCCCCCTTGGGAGAAAACCTCCACCTTACCATCTATTACCCAAGCCTTCTATTCTAGCAAGGCGGGGTCAAGGTCTTGTTTAGACTTGATTTCCTCAATCAAAGAAGATTTGGATCCATCAACAACCATTACACCACCATTTTCAACTTCATTCAACCTAACCCCCAAATTAGCTAACCAGTTAACATCTCTAGCCTACTCCTTGTTATGAACATCAATTTAGAGTATTGGCTACAACATTAGCTTTATCAGGGTGATAGTACACATTCATGTCATAATCCTTAAGGTGTTCTACCCACCTTCTTAGTCTCAAGTTAGGATATTTTTGTGTGAATATATATTGGAGACTCTTGTGGTCGGTAAACGCATCTACATGAACCCCATACAAATAATGACGCCAAATTTTCAAAGAAAACACCACGGCCACAGATGTAAGATCATGGGTGGGATAATTTTGCTCATGCACCTTTAGTTGTCAAGAAGCATATATTATAGCCTTGCCATTTCCAACAATGCACACCCCAAAACAATACTTATGGCATCACAATAAGACACAAACCCTTCTAGCCCTTCCGGTAAAGTCAAAATAGGAGTGGAGATAAGCTTGTCTTTCCAAGTTTAGAAACTCTTTTCACATTCATCGATCCGAAAAATTTTTTGCCTTCTTTTGAGTCAACTTGGTAATAGGGGAAGCAATAGAAGAGCAACCATTCACAAACCTGTGGTAGTAATCCTCCAAATCCAATAAACTTCTAATATCCATCGAAGGCAAGGGCCTAGGCCAATTTCATAGGGTCCACTTTGATTCCATCACCTGACACTACATGCCCTAGGAATGCAACCTCTTTAAACCAAAATTTACACTGTTCATATTTAGTAAACAATCTCTCTATCCCTCAAAATTTACAACACCACCATCAAGTGGTTCACATGTTCTTCCTCACTAGGGGAATAAATCAAGATATTATGAATAAAGACCACTACAAACATATAAAGGTAGGGTCTAAAGACCCTATTCATGAGATCCATAAATATTGTTGGTGCATTAGTCTATCCAAAGGACATTACCACAAACTCAAAGTGCCCATACATAGTCCGAAAAGTCATCGTAGGAATATCACGCTCCCTCACCCTCACTTGGTGGTATCCAGACCAAAGATCAACCTTAGAGAAGTGACTAGCCCCTTGTAGTTGATCAAAATTTATGCTTCAGGGAGGGGCTCTATGCCAAAGTCTATTTCCTTTTCGGAAGGAACATCGGGAAGTTCATCAGGAAAGACATCGAGAAATTTATTGACCACCAAACTGACTCAATGAAAAGGACTATAGACTAAACATCCCTAACCCTTACAAGATGGTAACTGCACCCTTAGAAATCACTTTACGGGCTTTAAAACAAGAAATAAATCTACACTTAACCACCACATTACAACTTTCCCACTCTAGGACGGGCTCATTAGGGAATTGGAATCTATCCTTATGGGTTCTACAATCAACAGAAGCATGATGTGCATGTAATCAACCCATCCCAAGAAAAATATCAAAATCCACCATGTTATTTTCGAAAAAATCACAAGGTAATACTTTATGCAATATGCACACGGGACAATCACTATAGACTCTTATAGCAATAATGGACTCACCAATGGGAGTAGACGCTTCATAGGATTCACATAACAATTTGGGACACACGTGAAGCTTTTTGGCAACAAAAGGAATAATAAAAGAAAGGGTGGAACCCAGATCTATTAATGCATACACATCAAAATAAAAAACCATTAACATACTCAGTAACAACATTAGGCAAGTCATCCACTCCTTGCCTTCTTTGGAGAGCGTAGAACCTATTTTTTCTTGGAGCACCCCTTATTGGCTTCTTTGTCTCATTTGATCAACATGAGAACCTTGCCCTTGAGGTCAACCATCTTTACCCTTGTTTTGAGCATGTGGGCAATCAAGAATTTTGTGGCCCATCTTTCCCCACCAAAAATATGCAGCCATGTTCCTCTAACATATGTCACCATGATTTCTCCCACATTTTGGGTACCTAGGATGACACACCCCATCATTACCACCTTGGAACCTTGGGTGAGGCACCCTAGCATAAGCAAGCCTCTTAGTTGGAGCATTAGAGGACCCTTGGCCTTGGAATTTGTGACCTTGTTCGAAATGACAGCCCTTAGCACCTTGGAACCCACCATCCACTGATCCCTCTTAGACTCAAAACTTCTCCTATTTCTAATTCTTTCCCCCTTAAGTTGTTTGGCGTATGTCATGAGCCGAGACAAATCTATATCATTTACAAGCATTTTTGTAGAACACTTCATTTACCAAGTCAGACACCCCCGACATTCTTGATCTACTATCGACAACCAATTGAAGAGCATACTCAGAGAACTTGTTGGACTTGAGGACATACTCCCTCACACTCATGGAACCTTGCTTAAGATTCATGAAATTCCATCATTTTAGACTCCGTTAACGCAATAAGGAAGAACTATTTGAGGAAGGCCTTTGAACTCCTCCAAAGAATGGCATCATTGTTTCCCCTATCCAACTTTCATTGAGCAAACCAAATTTGGGCTACTCCCTTGACTTGATAGGTCGCTTCTTTTTCGAATTAATCCCCATGATAACAAGCAACTTATACACCTCATCAATAAAATCTTGGGGATCTTACTCCACTTTAGACCCATGCAACTCTAGAGGGTTCATCCTAGTGAAGTCCCTCACCCTTGAGGCCAGAGTAGGAGCCTGAGGAACTTGCGCCCCTTGGTTCAATTGGTTGGTCATATAATAGGCCAACATAGTAATGGCATTCTGGAACTTAACTTGGGTAGCCCCTCCATCTTAAGGAGCTTGAGGAGCAGGATGAGTTGGTTGTCCCTCGGGTGCACGGGCCCTCCTTGCCTTCCTCGTGATAGTGGCATGATCTAGAAGAGAAAAAGAGCATTCATTAAGGGAGGGAGCCTTATCTTTACATCTAGAGTATGACATCAATCATGAAGAAGTAAAACATTTCCTTAAACTCCATATAACATCTCATTCATAGTTGTGGCGCGCTTCACATCCATATGTAAAACTCTACTTGATGCGATGTGTTGGATTTTTGAGGACCATTAACAACCTAGTGCTCCAATACAAAGCTTTTCATGACCCAAGCCTAAGGACTAGATGTGACATGGTGAATGGGGAACTTGAAGGAACCCTTAACAAGCCTCTTAGCATATCAGTCTCACATCCTTGGTCGCGAAAGCAAAATAAATATCAACAAAGGACATAACATAAAAAAGGGGAAGGGAGTAAGGGAAGTCTTTTATAATGATAATGGCATAAGAAAAGTCAGGCTCAAGCATAGCATCCATGGTATCCAACAACACCTCTATATAGAACAGAACGGGGGCTAAGATACTCCCTAAGCTCACCCTCAAATGTTAAGTATCCAAAAGTATCTAACAAATCTTAACAAGCATGAATGGGAAGTAGATATTGTCCCTGAAGTTGAGGACTTACCAAAGGCTTCTTCAAACAAATCAACTAGCCTTGTGGAGGAGGATGATCAACAGAAGCTCCAGTAACTACATGGTAATATCATGTAGGCATAGAGTATTCGTTAGTACTTGGAATGTACTAAGTATGCAGGGTGCAATGCAACAAAGGAGCTATACTATAATAATCAAGACACATGATCATGACAAATAGGCATGAACTTAATATGAAATATATGCTCAATGCATTATACAACATACATGAGAATGGCCAAATAGCCACCCACCCTCCTTATGATATAACCTTTTCAAAGAGTGTTATCAACATCCTTACCTTATAGCATAGCCTTTTTGGTAGGTAATACGAGAGACACTCTTATCTTACAATTCCATCATTTCAGTAAGAGAGTTATCCTTACCTTAAGATATGATCTTTTTGATAGGAGAGATGACCTTACCTTACAATATAATCTTCTCGGTGAGAGAGATGTCCTTACCTTACGATATGATTCTTTCGGTAGAAGAGATACCCTTACCTTACGATATAATCCTTTCGGTAGGAAAGATGTCCTTACCTTACGATATAATCTTTTCAGTAGGAGAGACGACCTTATCTTACAATATAATCTTTTCAGTAGGTAACACAAAAATAGCTCATTTCACATTCAAATATCAAGAAAGGGCTTCACATTTCACAAGAGCATAAGAAAACAAATAGCATAAAAGCTCAATAATTCACTTGTAATATGATATATACTTTTCATGAATTTAATACATGCTTAAAAGCCCATAATTATCATGAAATCACTTGACTTGTAAATCATGCCATAGTCCATCAACAACTTAGAAATTCTTTTCATGTAATTTCATCAAACGTATAGTGGATTCATGATGCTTGTTCAAAATTATGCAACTCAAGAGTATACAAAAAGGATTAAAATCAATTCAAATCAACTCACCAATATTGTAGTACAACCTTTATTTTGGGTATCTTGAAATCCACTTAAAAGTTCATAATAGTTCATAGTTTCATAGCTTCAAATCATGCATAGTCTCAATAGACGTGAATCAACTCATGGAATAAGCTTAAAATGGATATTCATGCATAATCAATAAATACTTGATAAAACCCAACATATCTGACATTTATAAAGCATAATAATAGGAACCTATGAAGAATCAACCTTGAAATCATGAAAATTTTGTAAAATGAGAGAGTTGGGCTCCATGGGTGAAAGGACCCATGGATGAAAACCCACATACCTTAAACCTTGAATTTCTTGGAGTAAACTTATAGGAAACTTGATGCTTGGATTGGGTTCTTGAAATCCAAAGTTGTTACTAAGATCCTTGAATTTGAATGGGGATCTTGATAAAGTCTTGGAGAGGTTTTAGAGAGGGTTTTGTGAGTTCTAGAGTTGAAAAATGTCTAAGTGTGGAGTATTTCACATTTAAATAGGCTTTGAGTTATTACCCCAATGCCCTTGGACGAAATATGAAAAACAAAGAAAAACTTACACTGATCTGCATCCAGTCCGCGACGTGGTCGCATCGCGCTTGGGGCGCGGATGCACACTAGAAGTCATTAATTAGCGAAAGTTATTTTTCACTATGGGTCTTCTAAAATCCAGGTTTTACCAATTTCCTACTCAGTTCTTCCCCTAATCAAGAATATAAAGCCAGATTTATGAAAACTTACACGAATTTTCAAATATAAGGAAAATACGATTATGGGGCATTTTGAAGCACATGAGGGGTATTTCAACTCCGATGTGAGAAGAATAGACCTTGACTTTAATGTTGATGATTAAGTATACTTGAAAGTCTCACCCATGAAGCATGTGGTCCAGTTTGGCAAGAAAGGAAAATTGAGCCCATGGTTTATGGGATCCTATAGAATCTTGAGGAAAATTGGTAAGCTTGCATATGAATTGGAGTGGCCTACGGATATGAGTATGGTTCATCTGGTCTTCCATGTGTCTATGTTGAGGAAGTGTGCGGCTAACCCAAATGTTGTAGGGCCCTTAGAGATGGTGGGTGTTGTGAGGATAACTTGACCTATGAGGAGGTCCCGATGGAGATATTGGATAAGCAAGTGGAAAGGATGAGAAAAAAGATGTGGCATCCGTCAAAGTCCTATTGAAGAATCATTAACTTGAAAGTGCCACTTTGGAAGCCAAAGTGGACATGAAAAAGCGATATCCATACCTCTTTCACTCTAAACAAGCTGAAGGTAACAATTTAAGCCCTATCTATTATTTCAAGTCTTAAGCTCTAGCCCTCATGTCATTTTTGCATGCATACATGTTCATGGTGACAAGTTGTTCATGGTGAAAAAATTTGATGCTTAAGAATGACATTTAAGTGCACTTATTGCATTCACGTCAGGATGGAAGTATCATGATTACTTTTCTTATGCATGTTTCTTTGATATTTAGGAACGAATATTCCCAAAGGGGAATTATGGTAAGACCTCTCATGTGTTTCAGAATGCCCCATAAGTGTATTTCTCGAATATCTCATAATTCATGCATGATTTCAAAAATCTGACTTCATATTCTTGTTTAGGAGGCAAAATTGTATGGGAAAAGGGTAGCCCTCGGGACAATGGGCCAGCACGCCGAGGCCGCAATGTGCCTGGGTCACGCCTTAGTGTTAATTAGGTCCCCGCCCTGGCCCACATCACGCCTAGGGCGCGGACCAGTGTAATTTTGCCCCAATTTTTCCTACTTTGTCCAAGGGCATTGGGTAAATTTAAACATGAAACCCTCCTTCTTTGGCCATTTTCAACTCTAGAAGTCACAAAAAACCTTTCTAAACCTCTCCGAAACATCATCAAATCCCCCATTCAAATTCAAAGATTTCAAGAACAAGCTTTGGATTTCAAGAACCCAAGCTTCAAGTCCTCCTCAAGTCAATTTCAAGAAAGCCTCAAGATTAGGTATGTGAATTTTATTCATGGGTTCCTTCCACCCATGAAGCTAAACCTTTCCTCTTTATCAAATATCATGATTTTAGTATTGCATAATTTTTGGGTAAACTTGATTATGCATTATAAATGTGATTGGGGTTTATTTTCTTCAAGTATTGATTAACTATGCATGCATATCTATTGAAGCTATTTCCATGAGTTGATTTATGCTTACTGAGTTTATACATGAAATGAATTATGAGACTATGAATGATGGTGAACTTTTAATATGGCTTTCTTGACATCCGAATGAGGGTTTTTCTACTGTATTGGTGGATTGATTTAAATGACCTCAAATTAAATTGTGTTTTGGTCCTTCTTTGTCCTATACTCCTAAATTGCATGATTTTAAGCATGTGCATGCATACCCACCATTTTTTTGTAAGTTTGTACGATTATGAATCCTATGTTGATGGAAAGCTACTATACGAATTGCAAGACAAGTGTTTTTGTGATAAGTTATGGGCTCCAAAGTATATGTTGAACTCATGAGAGGTTCTTATGCTCTAAAAGTGAATTATTGAGCTCTTATTCTATGTTTATACTCTTGTGAATTATGAAGCCTACTAGAAGGGGTTATGAACTATGTCGTATGTCTCATCCTCTAGTACAAGGAAAATATCTATATGAAGGGGTTATGAACTATGACGTGTACCTCACACTCATGTACAAATTAATGCTTTGCAACATTTTATGCTTACATGAAGGAGTTATGACCTATGCTATATCTCCACCCTTATGTACTACTCATTACCTAGTAGAAGGGGTTATGACCTAAGCCATATTTTTGACCCTCTAGTACAAGGTATTTGGATGAGTCATTCATGTCACTTTATTATGTTGAAAAAGTTATGCAAGTATGATTATTCGCAAGCATGTTTCACCTAAGCATTGAGTATATATGTCATATTAAGCTCATGTCTATCGATTATGATTATACATCTTGATTATTATGATTATGTTCCATGTTGCATTGCACCCCTCATGTTTAGTATATTTCAAGTACTAATGTATACTCTATACCTACATGATATCACCATGTAGGAAACAGAGATCCTATTGATTCTCTTCCTCCACGTGGCTAGCCAGATCATTAAAGTTAGTCGTTGATGAGTCCTCACATCCGAGACAATATATATTTTCTTTCATGCTTATATTAAGAATTTACCTTATATTTTGGATACTTATCTATAAGGGTGAGCCCAGGCGATGTCTTGTTCCCTTCTCCATTTATCAGTAGAGGTGTTGTTAGATGTGAACCTCATGTATTGAGCTTGACTCTTTTATGCTTATGTTATTATGAAGACTCCCTTAGACCCTCTTCCCTTTATGTTCTATTATTACTTGTTCATTATTTTATTTTGCTTCCGCAACTAAGGATGTGTATGCGATATGCTAAGAGGCTTGTTTGGGGTTTTGAGTTTCCTATTCACCATTTCACATCTAGGCCCTAGGCTTGGATCTTGACAACCAATTACCAAACCACATCTCAACTATCAATTTTGTCCACTTTCTATTTGAACAATGGTGATTTTTTAGGTAGCAAAAGAGAATAACTAATGATTCAGGTGTGTAATTAGATAAATAGTTAGTAATAGTTCATGTTGAAAATTCACTCATACGATAGTTCAGATATGGAACACGAAAAATATGGCTACATCTTTTAATGAATAATTGATGAGACATCATATCAAAAACTCACACATATAAAACTTGAAAATCAAAGTACATTTAATACATTTTGACCATTATTTTAAACACATTATGATTCTTCACTAGTACGTTAATGAAAGTACCAGGGATGGATAAAGTTTGTTGTATAATTAATGCAAAAAAAGTGATAATATCTGAATTGATGATTTTTATATGTTTGTTCCAGCTAATTTAGCTTGCAATGTATTCATTTAATATTGGGTCACAAAGACTAAATAGTCAACAAAATTTACTGAATTTTAACTAACTTAAAAATTTTAAATTTTCAACCATATCCTTAATAAATAGGGATAACTTATAGGTATTCTAAGATTTAATGTGATATAACTGATCTTTCTCATGATTTATGATATCAAGACTGCAACCCCTTATAAATACCTAAGACATTTATATTCTAGTTTCATCATATTTTATGCATCACCTCACTGAGGTTAGTGTATTTTTTTTCCTATTATTATTACATTTTTTCAACTTTATTGTTTCTATAGTGGTCAAATCTCTCTATCTTTGTTTCTACGAATTGTTCTTTAATTAAACTGTTATAAAAAAACATGAAAAATCGATTCCAGTTGTTCTTTTAATTGTTGGTTTTTATGAATTGTTGTTATAGAGAGATTTTCAAACTATATTCACTAATTTTTTTCTTATCTTTTGTTCAGTGATTAATTTATGTGGAAATGGCGTCATTGGCATCTTATAATAACTGTGACAAAAGACACGAGATTTGTTCAACATTGGACAATTTGAGACAACATTTGAGAGAAATTGATGTTGTGATAGAAGATGCTGGAGAATATAAGGCAAGAATGAAGTGTTGGATTCAATGATAAAAAGACATTATGTTTATTAGATGATAGAGAGTGCACTCAAAAATGAACTTGAGATTAATTACAACACCTTTTATTGTAGGTACCTTCGAGTGATCGTTTATTTCTTCCTTATAGGAAGATTGTAATAATTTTATGTTGTTGTTTGATCGTTGTTCTAAAGAAGAAAAAAATTATGACATAAGCAAGACAATATACTTTATTTTCTCTTCTCTCTGAAATTCTTTACCTAAATGATGTGTTTATGTTATAGTATACGTATTTTTATTCATTTTCTTTATTAGTTGTCTTAACAAGGTAGATGTAGGATTCAAGTACATGTTATCGTGACAATTTCATTTAATTAAATCGGGGGTACCAAAAGGAGAAACGGAGGAGGAGATTACAAGGTACACCAAAAAGTGAAAGTTCACATAACTAACCAATTGAACCACAAGTATCCCCCTTCAAGTCTCACTTGTGGGATTATAGTGAGTATGTTACTCCATTCATTTTGATTTATTTGTCCCATTCTTCTTTTTAATCAGTGTAAAGGAAGAATATTTTTTCCTTTTCCTTTTCGATAATTTTTAGTTTTAATATTTCAAATGGCATATTAAAGGTTACAAGATCACATTATTAAGATAATAAGATAGGCTCTACATTCTCACTCCATAATCTTCGTGTTTATCTTCTCAAACTATTAGTCGTAATATTAATTATTGGAATAAAATAATTTAAAAAATATTCTTAACAAAATATAATATTATTAAAGTAATTTTTTTGGGTCAAATTAAACCCATACAATTCTTTAATAAGGCTTACACCATTAAAGTTTTTCATACACATTATATGTAGAGCTCCTTTGTTTTTTGGTAAGATAGATGTAATAGTGCATCAAGGGTAAGATGGACATAGTCTAGGCCGAAGCCATCAGTTAGGTTACATAACATAGTATTTGAAACAAAATGACTATTTTGGGCTACATTCCGGCCTGCATAGGAAGTATTTCCACTACTTACTTTTCTAACAAATTTAGTTCCTAGGTTATCTGTGGTCCACTAGCTTAGTGCAAACACCGGGATGAACTACAAAAACAAATACGACATTAAAATGGATCCTGCTACTCCCTTCTTTTGCCATTAAATTAGCTATCCAGGTTTTCTCCCTGTACACCTGATGTAGATCCCATGCTCCCAGCCTATTCAGCAATGACCTGCATTCAGAAATGATTTTACCATGTAGTAGATTACTAGTTAGGAACATATTGACAACCTCTTGTTCATCAATTTTGATATACAAAGGAGATAAGTTGTGTTGTAGATCCAGCTAGAGTCCTTTGAAGAGGGCTTTGAATTCTGCTTCCACTGGGTTCACATTGGGTGCCACCCCACAGTAACACAATAGTCATCCCCCTGTAGAGTCTCCGGAGACTCCCCCTAGTCCACCCTATCCTCGACTACTCTGGACAGCCCCATCAATATTAAGCTTAGTAGCATCGCTAAGTGGGTGTTTGCAATTGATGTGGACGAGCTGGTGAGTATTATGGCTAGTATCAGCCTGTTCAGTGCTGAGGGATGTTCTATGGCTTCACCATACACTTTGTCAAAGTGAACAACATCTTTCTTGTTATTGAAGTATAATCATTTACGGCTAACCATATAAGCCATAGGCAATAAGGCAAAAAGAGCCCCAAGTAAGCTTTCGCTTGAAATTGACTTTCAGAATGATCTACTAATAGGTTGACAATGTGCTAGCATTTGTTGAAGGTCCTCTTTGGGTGATTACATACAAGGTTCATGGGTTAACATTCAAACCCCTGCTATGAAGGTTATGGTTAGTCTAGGTCTTCTATAGAAGGCTTTGATTTTATTTGGGTATCATCTTTCCAAATACAACGAAAGATTTTTGCCTTGTCAGAGCAGACATTTCCCATCCCTTTTCCAGTAATGTAGTGGTAGGCAGTATCTAAGGAGAAGACTTGTAATGATCCAGACTTTGTACGACTTCAATGGAGCTTGAAAATTTAGTTTCGGAAGGTTTTGGACCAAGGTGATGCTTTATGGAAGCCTTCACGGTCTGTATGATGCTATACGGACCATGTGGAGCCTCCTTGAAGTGGCCCTTAGCCTTTTGTAGGGTATGATGGCCTTAATGTGGAGTTTGGAACCAAGGCATACCACACTTGGACCACACATGGTCCGTGTGAGACCATATGGACTCTGTGGTGGACCATATGGTAGCCATGGGCTTGAGACTCCACATTTTTTAGCCAAGGCAAGTCAGATGGCCCAACTCACAAACCGTATAGTGTTTCACAGTCTATGACGCCTTTTCGTATAGGTGCCAAAGCAAAAAATTTTTAAGTATTGGATCACCATCTCGAACATCTTCATGGAGAAATTTTTCTAAGTGAGGTGGTACGGAGGAGTACATGGACCATATGGCTTGGTATGGTCCATACAACCCTTCTGTATGGGTGCCTATGTTGAATTTTTTCTAAGTATGGGATTATTGTTTAGGACCTTCGTCAATTGGATTTTCTCTAAGTGTTGGACCACATGCAAGTGTATGATCTGTATGGTGCCTCACAGTCTGCACCCTCCCGTCTCCCCCTCGAGACCCTGACTTTAATTTTTTCACTCATTTCATTAATAACATTTTCTTAATTACGATTCATCTTAAGGGTCTTTTGTGACTTTCTATGCTATCTAAAGACATTCAAATGACCTATACTTTATTTCTCTCATTCATATTCACTCTTACACTTAGAATTCTCTCAAGTCACTCTTAAGAACTCTCTCAAAAAGACTTTTGTGGAAGCTAATCTTGCGAATCAAGGGAAGACTCTTTCTTCCTCAAATGTCTCTTTGAATCTTCTCTATCAGCTAAGCTATGTGGGATTAATTTTTTGTCCCTTTCAACCATGAAGAACCAAACTCTATTACACTTAATTTCATGGAATTTTAGCTTACATTTTAAAATTTCAATTTCTAGTGAAAATGATTATCTAACAGTTATGGTCATTATGGATTGATCATGAGCTTATGTTATGGATTCATGTCATGATATGAAGGATCCTAAGTCTCGTATTTCCCCCATAGAGTAAGACCTACTTACCCACCCCTTAGTCTTTATGCGTTATGTGTTATGTGAAATCATGTTAATTCCTTACCCTATGATATACCCATAGCGTGAGTCCTACTTTCCCATCTATTAGAAGGATCATGTTAATTTTAGCAAAGACTTTCTCTAGGTCAATTTTAAGGATCATGTTGGCCTTTTTCCCTTTCATTTTCCTGAAGTGGGAGATGAATTCTTAAACAATTAAAGCATTGTTCGAGGCTCTCTTCCTGGTTAGGAAACTAGCTTGGCTATTACTAATCATGGAGGTAGAAAGAGCTTTATTATTTTGACAATAATTTTGGTGATCACCTTGTAGATGGTATTACAAGTTGCCCAAAAATGTGTATTGGAATGTGCAAAATTTTAATTTTCATATATCTCAAAATTTATTTATTATTTTGTTAATCTAACTTCATATTCTTGTTCAGGGGGTCCAATTAGGGGGAGAAGGGCCTAATATTGATTTTAGAGCAATCGAATCACAGTTCAAAATTTCTAAAATTTCAATTTCTATTGACGATCAGCAACAACACCGCAACGCGCAACTGTCGTGGATATGTGTTAATTTGGCCTCTACGATAGGACCGCATCGTAGACCTATGTATCTCATTGCTAGTGATTTCTATCTCGGTCCAAGGCTTTTGGTTCTTGGACCTAAGTGTTCCCAGATGTTTGTTTACCTATACTTAGCCAAATTTCACCCCCATATCATCCTAAACATTTCCTAACACTCCCCAAAAACTCTTAGTCATATTTGCACTCCAAAAACTGAAGTCCCAAATCCTCATCCCAAGCTAAGGTTTCCTTTAAGGTTCTTCTTCAAGCTTCAAGTCTCCACCTCTAATCTTCACCAAGTTCGTCTCTAAGCTAAGGTATCTAGGTTTTAGTCATTAGGTTCTTCCACCCATGGTGCCCTAATCTTCTTTTACTCAATTTTCATGATTTAAAGTTGATTTTACATGTGGGTCTTGTATATTAAGAAATTTATTGAACAGTGATTTTAGTTCATAAAAGTGTGGTTGTTTTAAAATGTTTTGAGCCCTAAATCTTAGATCTAATGTTAGATTTGATGAGGGGTTTTGATGTCAATGTCTTGGGGGTATTGCAAGGTGTTGGTTGATGGTTTTACAATCAATTTTCTTGCATGATTTCATCTCTAAATTACTTGGTCTTTTACCCCTATTACACACCCTAAAAGTGCTTGACAAAATGTCCGGCTAGGGTTTCTTGAGGAATTCAAGGTCCAAAGTAAGAGATATGATATGAGTGACTTTATGATGATGAAATGAGCTTATGTATATGATAAATTCTATATAAAGTGTTGAATTAGACTATGTCCAATCCCGGGGGACTAAGAACTCAGATAACCTAGAATTGGGTTTGTACTCATCAACCTAGGGAAGGGTTTGTACTTCTCCACCTAGTGATGGGGCTGCATCATCACTAACACAGGTGGGGTTTTTTACTCCTCAACCTAAGCAAGGGTTTTTACTTCTCCACCATGGTGATTGGGTGGCATTATCACCAACCTAGATGAGGGTCAGTACTCATCCACCTAAGTGATGGGGCAGCATCATCACTAACCTAACAAAGGGTTTTACATTTGGAAATCTAGCTTGGTCTCCGCTACACATATGATATACTATTAGGATAAGTTACTAAAGCATGTATTACTGAAACATTGATCATACATGCCATATTTTTACATTATGCCTGTTGCTTAATATTATGCATTTTGATCATGATGTCTATCTATTATTGCATTGCATCCTACATACTTCGTACATTCCAACGTACTAATGCATACTCTTGCCTACATGATATCACCATATAGGAACCGATGCCCAAGTTTATCCTCCTCCTCCACGTGGCAAGATCGATACTATTCAAGCTAGTTGGTGAGTCCTCCACTTCGGGGACCTAATCTAAGTTTCTTCTATTATGTATTGAGACATTCTTCTTATTGTCTAGTTTGACTGTGAGGGTGAGCCCGGTTACTTTTTCTTGGCCCCTGCTCATATCTTTGTATTAGAGGTATTTATTGGACGTGTTATGTATCTATGATATGAGATTAACTCTTGTCTTTGACCATGATATTGTGCAAGCTTTTCCCTTAGCCCCGGTTTCCCCATTCTTTTATATTTGATGCTTGATTTATTGCTTCCGCGACCAAGGTTATGTAATGATGCTTTATGAGGCTTGGTTGGGGTCCCTTTGCATTCCCTTGCATCATGTCACATCTAGGCCCTAGGCTTGGGTCATGACAAACTTGGTATCATAGCACTAGGTTGATAGATCCTCGGAGTCCAACATGCCGCATTGGTTAGAGTCCTATTTGTGGTTGTGAAGCGCGCCATGACTATGAATAGGAGGCTGTGAGACGGTTTAGGAAATGTTTCCCTTCTTCATGATCTAAGTCATACTACAGAGTTGTGGTATGTTTTCCCCCTAATGATTGCTCTTTTCTATGCTAGACCATGCCAATCACTCGAGGACGAAGGGCCCAAACTCCCGAGAAGCAACCTAACAGTGATGAGCTCCAGGATGCTCTCAGTATGCTTGCCCAAGTGTGGCCATCCAAGTCAATCAAGGGGCTCAAGCCCCTCATACTACTATCCCGGGAGCTAGGGTAAGAGACTTCATAAGGATGAATCCTCTAGTCAAAGGTAGATGAAGATCCACAAGATTTCATTTATGAGGTCTACAAAATCTTGAATATCATGGGTATTGGGCTAAATAAAAAGGTGGAGTTGTCGGCGTATTAACTCAAAGGGGTAGCTCAAATATGGTATGACCAATGGAAGGGTGAGAAGGGGGTAGGTGATGTGGTTCTTCGGGAGGAGTTCAAATTGTCCTTCCTTCTTCGGTTATTCTCTCTTGAGCTTAGGGAAGCAAAGTTGGTGGAGTTTATGAACTTGAAATAAGGTGCTACGAATGTGAGAGAGCATACCCTCAAGTTTAATCAATTTTCAAAGTAAGCTCCTCATTTGGTGGCTGATCCTAGATCTAGGATGAACAAGTTTGTGATGGGGGTCTCCGACTTGGTAAGTGAAGAACATTGGTGTGCCATGCTAATTAGTGATGTGGACTTGTCTCCGTTGATAACCTATTCCGAGAAAATGAATGAGGAGAAATTGAGGATGACAAGGGGGCTGAGGCCAGGAGGGATTGTCTTGGAGGTAAGTTCCAAAAGGGTGGCCGGTTCCATCAAGGCCAAGTATCTTACCATGCTGCTAATAGGAGGTTTTCAATGACATCCCTAAGCCTCAAGTTATTGGTGTTGTGAATCCCATTGATATGTGTCCTACGT
Source organism: Solanum clarkiae (assembly GCA_011800125.2). Taxonomy (NCBI): domain Eukaryota; kingdom Viridiplantae; phylum Streptophyta; class Magnoliopsida; order Solanales; family Solanaceae; genus Solanum; species Solanum clarkiae. The sequence continues at coordinate 15,541 of JAABOM020067023.1, read as the reverse complement.
GTGGGTGGGGTCATAAAGGCCCATCTTTGAAAGATTCTAATGTATTCTTTGGTTATGGGGAACTTGGGAACAAAAAGGTAGATTGTCCAAGAAACCGTTGCAAGGTCCAGGGTGCTAATGCTGTCCCATTGGGGAGAGGTGGTCCTCAAGGTGGTGCCCCATGGAACAATCAATTTTATGCTCTGCATGGGAGGCAAGGCGTTGTTGCGGTCCCCAATGTTGTTACTTGTATGTTGAAAATCTTTGACTTTGATATGTATTCTTTGATTAATCTGGGTGCCACTCTTTTCTTTGTTACCCCTTTTGTTGTTAAAAAGTTCCATGTTGTCCCCGAGTTGTTGCATGAGTCATATGAAGAGTCTACTCCTATTGGTGCCTCTATTGTTTCTAGGAAAGTTTATAGAAATCACCTTGTTTGCATTTTGCATAAGTTGTTGCCTTATGATCTTGTTGAATTAGACATGGTACACTTTGATGTCATTCTTGGGATGGATTGGTTGCATGCCTACTATGCTTTTATTGATTGTAGGACCCATAAGATCAAGTTTCAATTTCCTAATCAATCCGTCGTTGAGTGGAAAAGTTAAAATGTGGTGGTCAAGGGTAGATTTATTTCATGTATTGCAAAGATTGAGGGAGGAGAAATTGTATGCCAAATATGATAAGTATGAATTTTGGTTGAAGGAGGTTGCATTCTTGGGTCATGTGGTGTCGGGGGATGATATAAAAGTGGATCTTAAGAAAAACTATGTGATTTGAAATTGTCCTAGACTATTCACTCCGTCAGATATTAGAAGCTTCATAGGCCTTGCGGATTACTATAGAAGATTTGTGAATGGGTTCTCTTCCATTGCTTCCCCTATGACCAAATTGATTCAAAAGAAGGTTATGTTCTTGTGAACTGCTGAATGTGAGAGGAGCTTCCAAACGTTGAACTAGGCTTGTGTCCACTCCTATATTGTCACTATCGGATGGGCTTGAGGGTTTTGTTATGTATTGGGATGCATCTAGAGTTGGTTTAGGTTGTGTGCTTATGCAAAATGGTAAGGTCATAGCTTATGCTTCTAGACAACTCAAAGTACATAAAAGGAACTACCCTACCTATGATCTAGAGATAGATGTCGTGGTATTTGTATTAAAGATTTGGCGTCATTATTTGTATGGGATGCATGTGGATGTCTTCACCGGTCATAAGAGACTCCAATATGTCTTCACTCAAAAAGATCTCAACATGAGACAAAATAGGTGGCTAGAACTTCTCAAAGATTATGACATGAGTGTGCATTATCATCCGAGTAAGGCAAATGTGGTGGCAGATGCTTTGAGCTAGGTGTCCATGGGTAGCCTAGCTCATGTCGATTGTGGTGATAGGGAAATGGCCAGGGAGGTGCATAGATTGGCTAGATTGTGGGTTAGGTTGGAAGAGGTTGGTGATGATGGTGTGGTTGTTTATGATAGGTCTAAATCTTCATCAGTTGATGAGGTGATAGCCTCCTTGCTTGAATTGAAGTCTTGGTACAAGAGGGCAAACTAGAGGTTTTCTCCTAAAGGGGAGATGGTCATAGGTACCAAGGTAGGTTGTGTGTTCCCTGTGTCGATGGTTTGAGGGAGAAAATCCTTGATGAGGCCTATAACTCTTCTTATTTTTTCCAACCCGGTTCCAACAAAATGTATAGAGACTGAAGAGATGTGTACTAGTGGGGAGGCATGAAGAGGGACACTGCTAAGTTCAATTTCGATTGCCATAGTTGTCAACAAGTCAAAGCAGAACATCAAAGGTCGGGTGGCCTAACCCAAGACATAGAGATTCCCATTTGGAAGTGGGAGGTGATTAATATGGATCTTATGGTTGGGTTGCCCAAGACTAGGAAAGGTTTTGATTCCATTTGGGTTGTGGTTGGTAGGATGACGAAATCGGCTCACTTTCTATTGGCTAAGACCACATATGGGGCTGAAGAGTACGCAAGGTTTTATATCCATGAGTTGGTAAGGTTACATGGGGTTCCTTTGTCCATTATATTGGATCATGGTTCACAATTCACTTCACACTTTTGGAGGTCTTTTCAAAGTGGTCTTGGTGCAAAAGTTCACCTTAGTACGACCTTCCACCGTCAAACGGATGGCCAAGCTGAAAGGATAATTCAAACCCTTAAAGATATGATTAGGACATGTGTATTGGAGTTGAGGGGTGGTTAGTATAACCATATTCCTTTGATTGAGTTTGCCTACAATAATAGCTATCACTCTAGTATCAGTATGGTTCCAGTTGAGGCTCTTTATGGGAGACGTTGTAGATCACCGGTTGGTTGGTTTGAGATTGGAGAAGTGTCTTTATTGGGACTAGATCTGGTTATGTATGCTCTTGAGAAAGTTAGGAATATTAGGGAAAGGTAAGAACAACCCAAATTTGTCAAAAATCTTATGCCGATGTGAGAAGAAGAGACCTTGAATTCAAAGTGGGTGATTGGGTTTATTTGAAATTTTCTCCAATGAAAGGTTTTTTCCATTTTGGTAAAAAAGGGTAGTTGATTCCAAGATATGTTGGTCCTTATGAGGTCTTGAAGATGGTTGGAGAGGTAGCTTATGAGTTGAAGTTGCCTAGTGAAATGAATTTGGTTCATCCGGAGTTTCATGTCTCTATATTGAGAAAATGTGTTGGTGATCCTAATGCTATTGTACGTCTTGATGTTGTGGTTTTTTTTTGATAAAGTGACTTATGAGGAGACTCTGGTTCAGATTTTGGATAAGCAAGTGAAGAGATTGAGGAACAAAAAGGTGGCATCTGTTAAGGTCCTTTGGAGGAACCAACAAATCGAAAGTGCTACTTGGGAGGCAAAGCGGACATGCAAAAGTGGTATCCCTATCTTTTCCACTCCACTCAAGACTAAGGTACTAACTCTAAGTCCCCTATGTGACTCCAAGTCTTATGTTTTAGCCTCTATGTCATTCATATGCATTCATGTTTAAGTTGGAAAGTATTGATGATTTTACACTTATGTTGAAATTTTGAAAATAATGTTTTAAGTGTAATGTTGCATTTTAGTTGGGGCTAGTTTGGTTATTATAATTCTTGTCTTGTACATCTCTTTTATATTCGGGGAGGAATGTTCCCAAGGGGAAGATACTGAAACGACTCCAAAAAGTGCCAAAAAATCTGCCTGCTGGAATTTTAATTTCCATATATCTCAAAATCCATTTGTTATTTCGAAAATCCAACTTTATATTCTTATTCAGGGGATCCAAATTAAGGGGAAGAGGGTCTAACCCCCATTTTAGAGCAATAGAATTACAATTCCAAATTTTCAAAATTTTAATTTCTAGTGACGATCCGCGATAGCACCGCGACGAGCATCTTCCGCAGACATGTGTTAATTTGGCCTCCGAAATAGGTCTGCATCGCGGACATATTTATTTTGTTTCTAGTGATTTCTATTTCGGTCCAAAGATTTTGGGTCTTGGGCCTAAGTGTTTCCAAAGGTGTTTTTACCTATACTTAGCCAAATTCCACCTCATATCATCCTAAACATTTCCCAATACTCCCCAAAAACACACAGTCATATTTTCACTCCCAAAACTGAAGTCCCAAACTCTCATCCCAAGCTAAGGTTTCCTTCAAGGTTCTTCTTCAAGCTTCGAGTCTCCATCTCAAATCTTCACCAAGTTCATCTCTAAGTTAAGGTATGTAGGTTTTAGCCATTGGGTTCTTCCACCCATGGTGCCCTAATCTCCTTTTACTCAATTTGCATGATTTAAAGTTGATTTTACATGTGGGTCTTGTATATTAAGAAATTTAGTGCACAGTGATTTGAGTTCATGAAAGTATGGTTGTTTTAGCTTGTTTTGGGCTCTAAATCTTGGATCTAATGTTGGATTTGATGAGGGGTTTTGATGTAAATATCTTAAGGGTGTTGCAAGGTGTTGGCTGATGGTTTTACAATAGATTTTCCTTCATGATTTCATCTCTAAATTACATGGTCTTTTATCCCCATTGCACACCCCCGAGTGTTTGATAAAATGTCCGGCTAAGGTTTCTTGAGGAATTCAAGGTCCAAAGCATGAGATATGATATGAATGACTATATGATGATCAAATGAGATTATGTATATGATTAATTTTGTATAAAGTATTTCATTAGACCATGCCCAATCTGGGGGGGGGGACTAAGAACCTGGATAACCTAGATAGGGGTTTGTACTCATCAACCTAGGGAAGGGTTTGTACAGCTCCACCTAGTGATAGGGTGGCATCGTCACTAACCTAGATGGGGGTTCATACTCGTCAACCTAGGAAAGGGTTTGTACTAATCCACCATAATGATGGGGCGACATTATCACCAACCTAGATGAGGGTTAATACTCATCCACCTAAGTGATGGGGCAGCGTCATCACTAACCCACCAAAGGGTTGTACATTTGGAAATCTAGCTTGGTCTCTTCTACATATATGATATCCTATATGAGCATGAGTTATTAAAGCATGTTTTACTAGCATCGATCATACATGCCATATTGCTATATTGTGTATATTGTTTAATATAATGTATTTTGATCATGATGCCTATCTATTGTTACATTACATCCTACATACTTTGTACATTCAAACATACTAATGCATACTCTTTCCTATATTACATCACCATGTAGAAACTGGTGCCCAAGTTGATCATCCTCCTCTACATGTCTAGTTCGATGCTATTCAAGCTAGTTAGTGAGTCCTCCACTTCGGGGACCTAATCTAAGATTCTTCTATTATGTATTGAGACATTCTTCTTATTGTTTATTTTGACTGTGAGGGTGAGCCCGGTTACTTTGTCTTTCCCCCACTTGTATCTATGTATTAGAGGTATTTGTTGAATATGTTATGTATCTATTATATGAGATTAACTCTTGTCTTTGACCATGATATTGTGCAAGCTTTTCCCTTAGACCCGGTTTCCCCATTCATTTGTTTTTTATGCTTGATTTATTGCTTCTGCGACCAAGGATATGTAATGATGCTTTATGAGGCTTTATTGGGGTCTTTTCGGGTTTCCCTTGTGTCATTTCACATCTAGGCCCTAGGCTTGGGTTATGACAAGTTGATATTTACTCGATCCTAGCTCGGTGCTCGATACTCTTCCCAAGACTAAAACATGCTCAACTCATCAATCAACTCAATCATCAAAACTCAGTCTATCATGTCAAATCTCAAACTTATTAGGTTATTTCATCTCAACTCGTCTCAGTTCTCATCAGCTCAATCAAATAAAGAAGACAATCAAACTTAACTTAGAATTAATAGTCATTCAGACTCACTCAATGAGACTCATCATGTAATGCAAACAAGGTATATAGTAATATGTGACTACATGCAACATGCTTCTCATGCTCAATCATACTTAGTTACTCATCTCAAATAATAAAACTCAAACCTCAACTCAGTCCATGTGTAGAATTTCATAAAGTTATGCAATTTAGGGTTCATGCCATCGAGTGTAAATCTTTACCTCAATTTCATATTAGTACTTATCCAACATAACAAGTACCTCATGCATCACCATAAGCATTCATAATAAATGTAGAAACATCTGTACAGTAATGATAGGACTTTCAAACTCACTCTTACTCTCTACTTGGATGCAATAAATGAAGAGGTATGTGAACGAAGGTTGTTACACACTTTACTAAGCCTTACATACCTGCTAATAGAGGAAACAATCTCACTTTGGTCAATCTTCGTGTTAGAATTAAGAACCCTCACTCTTCTCGCTCTTCGTGTTCTCAAGAAATCCCTAAGCATGAAGAATAGTGAAAATACATAGCGTTTTGTTTTAGGACTTTCATTAACTCTAAAACGTCCAAGGGTTTACTTAAAAGGGATAGGAACAGACAAAAATACCCCTCTTAAAACTTTTGTCCGGGTCCACGAAACCCCCATCTACGGGTCATAGATCATTCTACAAGACCCTATCATGTATCATTCTAACTCATAGCATTCAGGAAGAAAAAGTGGAGTTAAATGATATAGGGATTTCATAGGCTCTCTAGGCTCAGATCATACTCATACGTGCTCAACTAAAATATAATGTGTAAAAATAATAAGAATTCATGCTACGGTTCATCTAGTAGTATGGAAAAATCATATTTTTGAAGTATTTAATTCATAAAAATAGTAATTCATGCAAAATAATGTAAAAGTACGTTAGAATTTAAGAAAAATCTTGAAGATACATGCATTAGAGTCTCTACTAACTCACAACTTCATCAATTTAGGGTATGGGGCACATAGAAGAACATAAGTGTTCTGGTTACACTTACCTACCAGGGAATAGAAAAAACAATCAAACTCCAGTATATCTTCGTGTTAGAATTAGGAACCCTCACTCTTCTCCCTCCTTTGGTGTTCTCAAGAAAACCCTAAGCATGAAGAATGGTGAAAATACACTTACGATTTTATTTTAGGACTTAAATTAAGTAGAAAATGTCCAAGGTTTAATTAGAAGGGACAAGAATAGAAAAAATTACCCCTCTTAGTAACTGCCATTGAGGTCTACGAGACCCCGTCTACGAGTCATAGACCATTCTACGAGCCGTAAACAACCTCTCATAAATGAGGGGTCCAGAATTCTTAGTTGCTGGAATTTGGCATGATACCTCTTCTACGAGCCATAAAAGGTTCCACGAGCCATAAAAGGTTCTACGAGCTGTCTGATAACTCGTAACCCAAGGTATTGAAAAGTTGATATTTGTACCACCAATTCACGAAACCAATCCATGGGGACATGAAATACTTTATGGGTCATATATTGTCTCAATATATGCCTCAGACTTAGAAAATTTCACCAAGTCATCTGGGGTTTATGATGCCTCTTCTACGGGCTGTAGATAGCCCTCGCGGATCCTCCTTCAGCAGCTTTATCTTAGTCATTTTCTAAGTTTCTCTGTGTATCTACTCAGATTGGGTGGAAAGAATTAGGAGGTGTTACATTATTTTCCCCTTAGGATCATTTGTCCTCTAATGAAGAGTAAAGATAGACTCGAGGCACGAATAACAATCAAGACTCCTCTAAATATTCAATCAACCAATCAAATTATTGACCAATCAACAATTTAGACAATCACTATCAAAACTTAAGAAATGAACAAATCAACTCATGTTAAGAGTAGGATATAACCTTCAACATTCTCATCATAGGCATGAATAAATGCGGGTATCTAGCCTTCATATCCTCTTTATCTTCCCATGTATTCTCTTCAACAGATTGACTCCTCTACAAAACTTTTACAAAAACAACCCCTTCAGTTCTAAACTTGTGAACTTGATGATCAAGGATTTGGATTGGGATCTCTTCATAATTCAAACTATCTTTCACTCCAATGCTTTCATCAGGCACAACCAAGGACGGATATCTCAAACACTTCTGAAGCATAAAAATGTGGAAGACCGGATGGATAGTTGCCAGCTCACGTGGTAACTCCAAATTATAAGCTATATTTGCCACACTCTTTACAATTTTGTATGGACCAATATATCCAGGAGTCAACTTCTCATTCCCGAATCTCATTACACCCTTCATGGGTGACACCTTCAACTATACCCAATCATTCATTTCGAACTCTAGGTCCCTTCTCCTAACATTAGTGGAGGAATTATGATGACTCTGTGTGGTTCTTAGTCTCTTGGATAATCTTCACCTTCTCCATAGTCTGGTGTATTGCGTCTGTCCCAATCTACCCTGTTTCACCTACCTCAAACTCTCCAATTGGTGATCTAAATCTTTTGCTATAGAGGGCCTCAGAAGGAGCCATTTGGATGCTCAAATGGAAGCTATTGTTGTAGGTGAACTTAGTAAGAGGTAAATGGTCATACCAATTACCTTTGAAGTCTATGACACAAGCTCTCAACATATCCTTCAAGGCCTGAATTGATCGCTCTGCTTGGCCATCAGATTGAGGGTGAAAAGCAGTGTTAAGATTCACCTTTGAGCCTAAGCCTTTCTGGAAGGACTTTGAAAACTGAGTAGTGAATTGAGCTCCTCCATCTGAGATAATACACAAGGGAACTCCAAACAATCTAACAGTCTCTCTTATATACAGTCAGGCATAATCCTCTGTAGTGTCAGTTTTCTTTACGGCCAAGAAGTGAGCAGATTTAGTCATTTTGTCAACTATCACCCAAATCGAATCATATTATCTACGAGACCTCGGTATACTTATGATGAAGTCCATATTGATCATCTCCCACTTCTAGTCTGGAATCTCAAAGTTTTGAGCTACTCCATAGGGCCTTTGATGTTCAACTTTCACTTGTTGGCAATTCGGGAACTTAGAAACAAACTTCACAATGTCTTTCTTCATTCCACTCCACCTGTAAATCTCTCTCAAGTTGTTGTACATCTTAGTTGATACTGGATGGATGGAATTTCTAGAATTTTGGGCCTCTACCATGATCATATATTGGACACCACCAACATCTAGGACACACAATCTGCCTTGGTACCTCAATACTCTATCTCCCCTTTTGGCAAAAGCCATTACTTTCTGCTTATGTACATCTTCCTTCAATTAGAGTAAGATGGAATCTTGTTCTTGCTTCTTCTTTACTTCTACCAAAAGGGATGATGTAAACCCATTATGCACAAGTGCCCCACCTTTACTAGATTCATCGACTTGAACTCCCAATCGTGCTAGTCTGTGAACCTCCTTAGCGAACTCCTTCTTATCTCCTTCCATATGGTTAGTGCTCCCAATAGACAACTTGCTAAGAGCATCAGCAACCACATTACTTTACCAGGATGGTAGAGAATGCTCATGTCATAGCCCTTAAGTAACTCAAGCCATCTTTTATACCTCAGATTAAGCTCATTCTAGGTAAAGACATATTGCAGGCTCATGTGGTCTGTAAATACATCTACATGTGCTCCATATAAGTAGTGGCTGCATAGATTGAGAGCAAACACCACTGTTGCCGATCCAAGTCATGTTTGGGATAATTCTTCTCATGAAATTTGAGTTGTCTGGAAGCATAAGCATCACCTTTACCCTTCTGCATCGATACGCATCCCAATCCACTCTTGAGGTAGCATAATAGATAACAAACTCGTCAGCTCATTCAGGAAAGGTCAACACTAGGGCAGTAGCCAACCTCATTTTCAACTCCTGGAAACTCTTCTCACACTCATCAGACTATTAAAACTTGACCTTCTTCTGGTCAGTCTGGTCAACGGTGCGCATACGGAAGAAAACCCTTCAACAAACCTGTGATAGTAACCAGCCAAACCCAAAAAGCTTCTAATGTTAGTCGGGGAGGTGGGTTTTGGCCAATTATTGACCGCTTCAACTTTTTGAGTATCCACTCGAATGCCATCGCCTGAAACCACATGGTCTAGGAATGCCACAGAGTTTAACCAAACCTCACACTTCAAAAACTTTGCATATAACTCATTATCCTTGAGAGTCTGCAAAGTGAATCTAAGATGATTGGCATGCTCCTCCTTACGTTTGGAATATAACAAAATATCATCAGTAAACACGATCACTAACATGTCAAGATACTATGTAAATACTTTGTTCATCAAATCAATGCAGGCTACAGGTGCATTTGTCAACCCAAAAGACATCACTTTTAATTTGAAGTGACCATATCGATTTTGAGAAGCCATCTTTAGTTTGACACATTCTCTCACTTTCAATTGGTAATAGCATAATATGAGGTCTATCTTGGAGAAAATAGTGGCAACCTGAAGTTGGTTAACAAGTCATCAATCCTCGAAAGGGGGTACTTATTCTTAATGGTCACCTTATTCAATTGGTGATAATCTATGCACATTCTGCGGGACCTATCTATCTTTCGAATGAATAGGACAGGAGCACCCCATGGAGAGACACTCGGTCTAATAAAACCTTTTTCTAGCAAATTCTTCAGCTGCTCTTTTAACTCTTTCAACTCTACAGGAGCCATTTTATATGGCAGAATAGAGATAGGCTGGATGTTGAGAAGAACGTCAATTTCAAATTCAATCTCCCTATCAGGAGGGAGTCTAGGCAGATCCTCAAGAAATACTTCAGGAAACTCATTCACAATCAAAATGGACTCAAGGGAAGGAGACTCAACATCGTCAGACTTGACTCGCATGAGATGTTAAATACATCCCTTTGAGATTAACCTTCTGTCCTTAAGGTAGAAAATAACTTAACCTTAGGCAGAATAGAATCACCCTTCCACTCTATTGATAGGCTCATTGGGAAATTACAATTTGACAACTCAACTTTTAAAATAATAGAGGCATAACCAGGCATGAAGCCAATCAATGCCAAGAATCACATCGAAGTCAATCATCTCTAACCTAATCAAATCAACAAGAGTATTCTTATGATGGACATACACTACACAGTCTCTATAGAATGTTTCAGCTAGAATAGATTCACCAATCGGAGTGGAAACAACAAAGGGTTCGAGAAGATACTCGAAGTTCTATAAATCTAATAGCCACATAAGAGGACATAAATGACAATGTGGTACTAAGATCCATCAAAACATAGAAATCAAGAGTAAGGACTCAAATCATACCCATTACAACATCTGGGGAGTTTTCCTAATCTTGGTGACTACTCATGGCATACAAACTTTTTGTGGGCACGCTTATGCTAGAAGTAGCACCCTTCTGATTTCCTCAAGTTGGTGGCATTGGTGCAGAAGATTGGGCCTTGTCAGTCCACTTTGGACAATCTCTCTGGAAATGACCAATTTGGCCACACTTATAACATGTATCACCTCTTTTATGGAACCTCCCCAAGTGGGGTTTGCCACACTTGCCACATGGTAGCTTACCCTGCGAACCTAGAGTCACAATAGCCTATGAATGAGAACCCTGTGCTATAAAATTATGAGACTTCTGCTCATTCCAATTTTCGTGTATCAGTGCATTGGCAAATGAAGGCGATTGCCTAGACTGAAATTGCTATCATTCCCTATCTTTCAAACCTCATAGTTGGATGTTTTATCCCTATTATTCATTATATCCTCCCTTTCCTATTGCCTTTCCTCATTAGCCTGTTGCACATAAACCATCAATCTGCCTATGTCCATGTCGCTCACAAGCATAGCTCCTTTCCCATCTTTCTTTGGCCACTTGTTCAACCCATCCATGTACAGACCCATACTGCTTCTCATGTCCACAACCATCTCAGGACCATAGTGAGACAGTTGAATGAACTTCAGAACATATTCTTTCACTATCATAAAGCCTTGTTTCAAGTTTAAGAACTCTCTTACCTTGGACTCTCTCAGCTCTCTCGGAAAGAAGTGCCCTAAGAAAGCTTTCTCAAACATTGTCCAAGTCAGAACTAGGTCACTCTCTCCTCCATTCTTCTTCTAATGGTCATACTACAGCCTGGAAACACCCTTGAGCTGGTAGGCAGCTAACTCAACCCTATCAGCTTTTCTCACTTGCATCACTTGGACCACTTTCTATAGCTCATCAATATAGTTCTTAGAATCCTCAGTGGGAGTAGACCCTTTGAACTCGGGTAAGTTCAACCTCAAGAATTCCTTAACTTTGGATGTGTCTTGCTCATCCTATCTACTCATTCCTTGTCTAGCGAAAGGTGCTTTCATAGCTTGAGCCAAGGTTTAGATGTCCTGGCGGAGCTCAGTATTCGAGATGTCTGCTTGAGGTGGTTGTTTGGGGATGGCCTAGCCCATAGGTACATCCTGATTTTGGGCCTCAAGTTGTTTGACATTCTGTCTAGCCAGATGCCCTCTAATAGCTCTTCTTGGAGGCATGGTTGCAATTCTCCAAATGCGCGACACATGGATTAGAAGCGAGCTTTCGTAGAGTTTAACTCTATAGCATGAGTCAGAATACGAAGGAAGTGTAACTCTTCCTAAAGTCCTATAGCATCCTTCTTATAAAGTGCGGTGCACAACACAACCGTAAACAAGACTCTATTAGACATGGCTTCATAGACTCCCTAGGAATCTTGAACGTTGTGCTCTAATACCAAGTTTGTCACGCCCCGAGAGGGTACCCTAGATGTGGCCGGCACTCAGAGACTATTGCTAGTCCCCAAGAGAACAACTTGGCCTCATCACATTCGTTCAATCAAAAATTATCATATCAGAGGAAAACTAAAGATGACCAAAGGTGCACAATCTCAAATAAAGACATTCATAACAAATCAACAAGACTAGTATGAAAAAAAACTAGTCAGAGAATATCCATCATCAATCCCAAATCTTGTCTATGAAGCCTCTATCTAACCTATCTAGATAGTACCATGATAGGTCATAACTACTTAAATTAAGGAAATAAAGTACTAACTCAAGCAAAATGAAATCTAAATGAGCATCCTCCGAAAATAAGGGGAGGACTCACTAATCAACTGGATATGATTAGATCCTTAACGATGCACTTGCTGATGATCTCTAATACCTATCTCTGCATCATGAAAAGATGTGGGCCCAAATGGGCGTCTGTATGTGGAATATACAAGCATGTAAAATTGTTGAGTGAAACAGATATAGATAGAATAACAAAACTCAAAGATGCTCAATCAAACTGCCAAAAATCTATCTAAAGCAAGAATAGAGAACAAATATTATCCCATCAACACCAACCCAAGTTAATCTGATCCAATCGAGTTAGAGTACGATCAGTTTGGAACTTATCTGGGAGTTTCTCTTATCCGGCAACAATTACTTATGAGCCAATTATTATACAACAATCCCACTGATATTGCCACAGTCGTTCAGTACTTGTTGGGTAAAAAACAAATCGAATCCATAATAGATCCAATCAATCAAGTTTGTTATTCTTTCAGGGACTTTCAATCAAGAAGGAACATCTGATGAAATGCTTTAGTCCTCACCTATTCTTGGGAGCGCAGTTAATGACTTCGAGTTGGGCTCACTCTTACTCATTTTGGTGCTCAATACTTCTTCCCAAGACTCAATGCTCATAAGACAATCATTCTCAATCAACTAGTCTCATCTGGATATTTGTCAAATCAAATACTCACATCAACTATTGACTCTTTAGTTACATTCTTTGAAGGTTTAGATCTTAACTCAAAGAGACCTTATCATGCATCATTCTAAGTAATAGCATTTAGGAAGAAAAAGTGATGTAATTAAAGCATTTAGGGATTTCATAGGCTCTTAATTCTCAAATCATACTCATGCATGCACAATTAAAATACAATTTGTAAAAATAATAAGAATTCATGCTAGGGTTCATGTAGTATGGAAACATTATCTATTTCAAGTATTTAACTAATAAAAACAGTAATTTATGCAAAATAATGGAGAAGTACATTAGAATATAACAAAAATCTTGAAGATACATGCATTGGAGACTCAACTCACTCACAATTTCATCAATTCAGGGTATGGGGCACATAGAGGAACGTAATACATATTTTAGTTAGCCTTACATACCTAGGAATAGAAGAAACAATCAAACTCCAGTCGATCTTCATGATAGAATTAGGAACCCTCGCTCCTTTCTCTCCTCTGATGTTCTCAAGAGAAGCCTAAGCGTGAAGAATGGTGAAATTACACTTAGTGTTTTGTTATAGGACTTTAATTAATTCTAAAATGTCCAATAGTTTAATTAGACAAAATTACCCCTCTTAAAAATTTTCGTCTATGTCTACAAGACCCCTCCTGTGGGCCATAGACCATTCTATGAGTCGTAGACAACCTCTAATAAATGAGGGGTCCAGAATTCTTAGTTACTAAAATTTGGCATGAAACCTTTTCTACGAGCCATAAAAGGTTCTATGGGCTATCTAATAACTCGTAACTCAAGGTACTGAAAAGTTTATATTTGAACCACCAATTCACGAAACCAATCCACAGGCCGTGAAATACTTTATGAGTCGTATGTTGTCTCGTATATAGGCCTCAGACTTAGAAAATTTCACCAAGTCATCTATAGGTTTACAAGGCCTCTTTTATGGGTCGTAGATCTCTCTACATGTTGTAGATGGCACTCATGGATCCTCCTTTAGTAGCTTTTTCTCAGTCATACTGTGACCTTTCTCTATGCATCTATTTAGATTAGGTGGAAAGAATTAGAGGGTGTTACAAAAGACCCATAATTTTGGTTCATTTCCACGAGAGAGAACTGTGACTCGTAACCTGTTCCACGAACCATCTATCAATTTGGAGAATGAGATTCAGAAACCTATAATTTTGGTCTATTTTCCATGTGAGAGGACCAAGACCCATAACTTGTTTCTGGGGTCGTAAATAGGATTTCGTGGTCCACTTTCAACAGTTTTCTTAACGGGTATTTATGTCTTTTTCCATCAATTTTGGTTAAAACCCATGACATTTTGGACTTGTTTTTGACCCCTTATCAGTACCCGATGGGTAATACTGTTCATTCTACATTAGAAATCTTGAGAGTATCGAGAAGAGGAGAAATCTAGGGTTCCAAGCACGTGAGTAGAGATTTTTGAGAGTTGATTGTTCTTCAAAATTTTCAGCTATGTAAGGCTAAATTAAAACACAGGTTCATTCTTCTATGTGCCCCTTTGGTTGAGATAAATTGAAAGGTGAAAGTGTTGGGTCTCCATGCATATTTTCCTTGAAAGCATTCTTGTAAATTATATACTCTATGTATTTTTACATGCTTGATGATCATCATGAACTAGTTTTACTGAATGAATATTTTATACAAGTATCTCACAAACCTAACATATTTCTTGGAGAAAGATTGCATGAATAAACTTAGGGATTGAGTCTAGAGCCTTGATTTAAGAATGTTGATTATGATTATTGAGTGAACATGATGATAGGTGATAGAACTTGATAGTCATATAATTCTCACTCAAAAAGGTTGATAGGATTGATTGGTCAAATTGTTGAAAGATTGATTTAATAGAGTTGATGAGCTGAAAGAATCCATTTAAGACAATAACTATTGGTGATTTGGATAGATTGTCTTATGAGTATTAAGTCTTGGGAGGTGTATCGAGCACCAAATTGAGTGAGAGTAAGTCCAACTCAAACCCAATAACAACATCGCCAAAGGTATGAGATGATTAGAACCGTTAAGTCAGATATTTTCTCTAGATAGGTCCCTGAAAGAATAGAGGACTACCTTGATTTGATACGATCTATTGTGGATCGATTCGTTCTTTACCTTAGTAAGTACTAAATGATTGTGGTAACATCAATGAGATTGTTGTGCATCATTGGCTCATAAGTGATCATTATCGGATAAGAGAAATTCTCGTATAGATTCTACACTGATAGTACTCTAGATTGATTGGACTGGACTTGTACTGATTGGTCATTGTCTACTCCTTATTTTTTTCTTTAGATAGACATTTGGCATCCTAATTGAGTACCATAATCTCTTGATTTGAGTTATCCGAGTTGATGGTATTCCATCTTTATGTATGTTTTATTCAGCCATTTTACATGCTTGTATATTCCACGCACTGACGTCCAATTGGACCTGCATCATTAATAATATAGATACAGGTATTAGATATCACCAACAAGCACACCATTGAGAATCTATTGCAGCCAGCTCATTTGGTGAGTCCTT
>JAABOM020067016.1:0-39732 GCA_011800125.2 Solanum clarkiae | reverse complement strand
TCGCTCATTTCAGAAGTTTGACTCCATATGGGTAATAGTTGACAGACTCACAAAGTCAGCACATTTCTTGCCAGTCAGGAGTGATTATACAGTTGAAGAGTATGCCAAGCTATACCTCAAAGAGATAGTCAGGCTACATGGTGTCCCAATCTCCGTTATATCTGACCGAGGAGCGTAATTCACTGCAAAGTTTTTGAAGTCCTACTGAAGGAGTTTAGGGACACAAGTGAATTTAAGTACAACATTCCACCCTCAAACAGATAGTCAAGAAGAACGCACCATTCATTCACTTGAAGATATGTTGCGAGCTTGTGCATTGGTCTTTAAAGGTAGTTGGGTGGACCATTTGCCACTTATTGAATTTGCCTATAATAATAGCTACCACGCGAGTATTAATATGACACCATATGAAGCTTTATATGGAAGTAAATGTAGGTTATCTATTGGATGGTTTGAAGTGGGTGAAACCACCTTGCTTGGGCCAGATCTAGTACAAAAAGCCATGGAAAAAGTTAAGGTAATACAGGAGCAGCTAGAAACAACCCAAAGTCATCATAAATCATATGTGGATGCTAGAAAGAGAGGACTGGAATTCTCAGTAGGGGATTTGGTATTTTTAAAGGTGTCTCCAACGAAAGGGGTTATGAGATTTGGTAAGAAAGGAAAACTGAGCCCACATTACATAGGGCCATATCAGATTATTAAGAAGTTTGGACAAGTTGCATATGAACTAGTGCTACCCCAAGAGCTTTCAATGGTTCATCTAGTTTTTCATGTCCCAATGCTTCGAAGATACATAGGTGACCCATCCCATATCAATCCTATTGAGGACGTGCAGGTTACGAAAATCTCACATATGAAGAAGTACCTGTTGCTGTTCCAGATCGTCAAGTTAAGAAGCTAACGAACAATGAAATAGCTTCAATAAAAGTACTTTGGAGAAACCAGCAAGGAGAAGAAATAACATGGGAGGCCGAGGATGCAATGAAATCAAAATACCCTTACTTATTTGAAGCTAAAAATGGAGTCCAACATGCAGAATTAGGACACTAACAGGTACGTTTGATTGAATACTTAGTGTGTTGTCAAAAGTTTGTGTAAGTAAAGGTTTAAACTTGGTTAAGCTATCCAATTGTGCTAACATTCAAGGACGAAAGTTCCTAAGGGGGGGGGAGGATATAACACCCCAGATCTTTTATTACTAGTATTATGCAAATGAAACATGATATGGTTTGGTCAAATTAGCACCCATTTTTAAAAGTTCTTGAATCTCAAATTAAAGGGCGATATGGATGTCTAACGCTGAAGAGGGTCGAGTGTAAATAGGTTTTAAGTAAAATTGAGGAGATTACGACCTTAAAAGAGGTGAAGAAGTGAGGTGCTTGTAGTACATAAGAAGATAGCAGATGAGTCGCTAACTTGCTTAGCTTAAATTTGCCAGCTAAACGGAGACGAGGCCTGACGTCGAATTTTTCCAAGTCCGATAGCAAATAAAGTCCTTTTTAAGAGTATCACTTTAGCCCGTGTTTTATCATCATAAATGTACCATACTTACAACCGAATAAGAATAATAAAAGAGACCAAGTAAATCACAACTCACTTGACTAATTGGGCCCAAACTAAGTGAAGAGTAATTAGGAAAATGCGCAGCCAAGGCCCATCAACTTTGAGACCCACTTAGGCCCAAGTGTAAGGACCAAGCTGCTGCCTCACTAGCTTATTAATATGTGGTAATATGTGGTCTAAAACCCAATATAAAGTCGGCCAAAGAGAGCCTTTAAAAGAGCTCAAAAACTGTCCCTTAAATCATTTCACTTTGGAACAAATTTTCAACTTCCTGAAGACTCTTCTTTTCTCTTTACTTCACTTCACAATGCAGCCAATAAAACACTCTAGGGTTCATGAAGGAAACCGGAATGTTAAAGGCTAAGGTAAGTGGAAATATCCATGTATTTGTTATACTTATCCCATGATAAACAAGAAATATATGCTAGTTATGCTTGTGCTGGAAATTTGGACAGCATGTGTCCTAAGGATTGTTATGAACTTTTCTTGTTATTCAAGAGGATTTTTTCATCTTGGTTGGCTGAATTATGAAGTAAGACTCATGTTTTTAACAAGTTAAAGTTTGTTAGTGATGTAACTAAGCTGCTGCACTACTTTTACAGTCCGTAAAAGTGAGTTCTTATAGGATATCACAATTGTGTTCTTAGTATGAACTTGTGGGATGATGGATGGAAGGCTATTGCCTAACATCCTTAATGAATGCTTTGGTACTATTCTAAGACTTTTTTAAGGTCATTTTTACGTACAGATGTGTTGAGGACAGTTTGGGTAAAGTTGAAACAGGTTTGAGATTGTCGACCTTAAAATGTAGAGAAGGGGTGTAACGTTATGCCGACTATTTGTATGTTGCGTATAATTATTATGTGTTATGCTTTGTAGGATGTTGTAAGATTGTTATGCCACTAAAATAGGCTGCACAAGATATGTATATGAGAATGTGTATTAGAAAGTACGATTAGGGGCGGAAAGGTTGAAAGAATATGCTCGGGTTTATAATTATTCGTTTGCTGCCCGTATGTTGTTTTTGTATGAGATTAGGCTGCCAAGATTTATCTATTTGCTGCTAATGCTAGTTTTACGATCTACTATGTTGTAGATAAATATCTTGAAGCTCATCCTCTTCATCATAAATGATCCGCTTGCCCCCATCCTAGTACATATGTCTGCCAGCATAGTTGGAGCACAACAGGACAGCTGCGTAAACTTGAGGATGTACTCTCGCACAATCATATTCTCTTTCTCCAGATTCAAAAATTCCCTGACCTTAGCCTACCTCATCTCTCTAGGAAAGTACTGTCCAGAAAGGCCTCCTCAAACACTACCCAACTCGAACTTGTCACCCCTTTAACCCTTCCTCCTTTCCACTGATCAAACCAAAGTCTAGCTACTCCCTTGAGCTGGTAGGTGATGTGCTGTCAAAATACAACACATGTGATGCCTAAAACAAAGAATTTTGTGAGTTCTTAATGTGACATTTTATGGTTTTTATGTGTGTTTGTATTGTTATTGCAGAAAAGGTAGGTTGGCTTGATTTTGGAAGAAAATTAAAGATTTTTGCTGAAGTACAGTACATACGAGTTCACTTATGAGTCAAAGCCCGAGCTACAAGTCCTATGGTGATCTTGTAGCAGGAAACAGAGAGCAAAAATTAGAAAATCAGCCAAGTGGAGGTCAGCCCTACGAGATCATCCTACGAGTCGTAAGTCTCACCTGACTCGTATAAGTGGACTCATAGCAAAGAATAGAGAGCCAAGATTTTCGACCAAAAACTAAAGACCTAGACTATAAGAAGAGAACACGAGTCATAGCTCAAGCAACAACTCATAGCAGTGGGTTATAGCAGTCAAGTCCAAAAATGCCAAATGCCTGATACTAGACCCCGATAATGACTCACATGTCACCCCACGAGTCGTACCTGTGAGATGTACCTGTGACCAACTATATTTTTTGTGTAATTTTTAGGGTTAATATTGCAACTACTATATATACTTTATGTTAGGGTTTATTTTAGAGGATCCCAGATTTGGAACATTGAATATTGCCTTTGAATATTATCTCCATAATATTTTAAGGTTTTAGCATAGATTTTCATTTTCTCTTGGAAACACTTTTGGGGAGTGCAAATCCTACTTAGTATTTATTCTTAATCTATCAAGCTTGTGGTTTGCAACTTGTGGTGTATCACTCTTCATTATTTTTTGTAAAATTCTGACCTATGTCTTGTATTTGCATCCTTGTTGGTTTTGCCTTAGCCATGAGTAGCTAAGCACCCACAACTTGGGGTTATGGGAAGCATGGGTAGTTAATTTGCGATGACCTAGATTTATTGCATTTCTATGATTTGCTTTTGCGGGTATTGTCTATTTCCCTTCATTATGATTGTTGTTTGGTGGTGGCCAAAACTAAACCCAGTCTACTATCACGATCATGACCAAGATAGTGATGAATAGGAAAAGGGGAGTAGATAATAGGATTCGATTGATGTGTTCTTATCTAATCAACCAAACCTAACTAAGGGGAGGTTCACTGGGACAATAGGTAATGGTTAGTTGGCACACCATGGTTGCACGACCAAACATCATGGTGAAATTCGACCTTTACCTTCATAAGAGGGCTGGAAGAACTTAAGTTACTAGTCCTGCATGCACATTTCCAATTGTAGTTATGTTGTCTAGGTTAATTGAGTCAACGAACCATGGGGAACACAATTCCCAAGTTTTCCCTACAATTGAGTGTTTTCTCACATAGTAGTATAATATTTATTGCACTTTTGTTCTTAAATCACAACCCCCCATTTAGAGACTTTAGTTATAGATACTTGGAATGATTGATAGTGAATTCTTGTAATCAAGCCCTGTATTCCCTGTGGATTCAAGACTAACCTTCAGTTAGACTAATTGCTGACAACGACCACTTTATTATTGGAGTGTGAACATTATTTAAAATTACGGTGCTATTGCCGGGGAACACGACTAGGTTTTGACTTGATTTCACTATTAGTTAGTTCAAGTGTTGGTTTCTAGATTCTCTTGTATGTTGCTTTTATTTTTGTTCTTGTTATTTGATTCTACGTGCAGGGTGTACTAGGTTGTATGCCCAACATAAGGAGCCAAGGCAATCCCTTAGCTCCGATCAATTTGGAGATATATTGACTTTTTAGAAGAATGGCTCAGGTGTAGAGGATATCGTAGTTGAGGAAGAAATGAATGTGAATTAAAATTTGGGAAGAGAAGAAAATCCACCCCCGAGGGGTAATAGGCCACAACTTAGGGACTTCAATGAAAATGCTTATGGATAGGACCAATATCGTTTGAACCCTATGGCCATGGACGTCACTAGCACTATTGTGTTGCCTCCATTACCAGCAGACGCTAAGTTCTTGGTGTCAAGTGGGTCACTTCTAATGCTCCAAAATCATGGAATGTTCATAGGATTACCTTCAGAGGATCCCCACCGTCATCTCCATAATGTAGTTTTTGTCTGTAAGAGTGTCATAGGGACACCAAAATCTTTCTCTTGATGCCATTGGTTTGTGGGTATATCTATTGTCACTAACTGGGAATGCAGCTGTATGGTTGTCTGAGCTTCCTCCGGGTATAATAACAAGTTGGGCAGAGCTTCAAATAGTGTTTCTAGAAAGATATTTCCCAAGATCAAAGAAGCTAAAACTCAAAGTTCAAATAAACAACTTTGAGCAATTGCTGGGGGACTCTATTTGTACCACATGGGAGAGATTTACCAAATGCTTGAGGATGGTCCCTGATCACAAGATTGTTGATGATGCCTTAGTTGAGATTTTCTATCGGGTACTTGACGAGCATAGTTAAGCTTATGCCAACACAATCATGGGAGGCATGTTTCTTCACCAACATTTTGTGTTGATAGCCGCGAGGATAGAGCAGTACTAAAAACCAATAGAGCATGAGGTAAACGAAAGAGAGGTGCAATGAAGACTTCTTGTGTGGTCAATACCAACAATGAGCATGCAAAGGTCAATGAAGAGATCATGGAGCAACTTGCTCAACTTCCACAAGTATGGACTTGGTCTTAAAGCAAAACCTAGCAAGTGTTAAAGTGGTCACTCACCAACCTCCTAAGGCTCCCATATATGAAGATCCATTCTTTGATGAAGATGCTTGTTTTGTGAGTAACCAAGCAGAGGGTTTCCGGAATAACCCCCAAGGGTCCAACTCAGACTATTAGTGGCAAGGTTTCGAAAATCAAAGTTAGAACTACAACTATGATAGTGCTTGTAGAGACAACTGAGGTGGCTACTATGAAAGGGAGAGAGTGATGGATGCCGAATGGGGTAGAGGAGATGGATATAGAAATGGTCCTTATGTGCCGCCCCATAACCGTGATGCCATACCAAGCACTTCGAGGCTTGAAGAGATGTTTGAAAAGTTATGGAAAAGAGCCGACCATCAATATGAGACTTTGAAAGGGATGAAAATGGATATTTCATGCATTAACCAAGTTGGAGTTGGATTTGCGAAACAAGGAAATGCCACCTACAAAGCCTTCTATAGAAGTCCCACCTAAGTTAGAGTTAAAAGCACTACCTTCACATCTGAATTATACATACTGATGTTCTGATGTTCATGCTCCAATGAGAAAGTGGTCGCTGTCAGCAATTAACCTAACCAAAGGTTAGGGGCGAATCCACAAGGATTACGAGGCCTCACTACAAGAATCCACTACTAATCATTTCAAGAATAAATAACTAAAATCTCTAAATGGGTTTTTTTTTGTGAATTCAAAAACAAGTAAAATAAACACTAAACTAAGACGTAAGGAAACATTCAATTTTGGGAAAAACTTGATAATTGTGTTCACCATGGTTCATTGACTCAATTTCCCAAGGCAATATAACTACAACTGGAAATTCACATGTAGGATGGTAACTTAGGTTCTTCCATCCCTCTTGTGAAGGTAAAGTCCAAATTTCACCATGGCGCTTGGTCAGCCACCATGGCGTGCCAACTAACCATTATGGATTGTCCCAGTCAATCTACCTTTGGTTAGGTTTGGTTGATTAGACGAGAACGCATCAATCGAATCCTGTCATCTACTTCCCTTTTATTATTCATCACTACCTTGGTCAGGCTAGTGATAGTAGGCGGTGTTTGGTGTTGGCCAGCACCAAACTACAATCATAATGAATGAAAATAGATAACACTTACAAACCCCAATCGTAGAAATGCAAGTAACCTAGGTTATTTCAGGTCAACTACTCAAGAATTCTGTGACCAAGTACGATGCCTTCTTTGACCATAAAATGGCATTTCTCCCAATTCAGCACCAAGTGACTTTCTACGCACCTCTGCAACACATCATGAAAATCAAACAAGCATTCTTTAAAGGACTAGCCAATAATGCTAAAATTGTCCATGAATAACTCAATAGTGCTCTCAACCATGTTTGAGAAGATAAACATCATACACCTTTGAAATGTTGCTGGAGCGTTACATACTCCAAAAGAAATTCGTTTAAATGCAAAGGTACCATAAGGACATGTGAACATTGTCTTCTCTTGGTCTTCGGGCGTAATAACAATCTGATTGTACCCATAATATCCATCAAGGAAATAGTACCACCCTTTCTCTGCAAATCTGTCGAGCATCTGATCCATAAAGGGCATAGGAAACTAATCTTTCTCGGTAGAAGCGTTTAGTTTTGTATAATCCATATACACTCTCCATCCAGTGACTGGTCTCATAGGGATCAACTCATTCTTTGCATTAGGTACCACTGTGATACCTCCTTTTTTTGGAACACACTGCACTGGACTTACCCACTCACTGTCGGTGATTGGGTAGATTATTCCTGCATCAAACCACTTGATGATTTTTTACCTACTACCTCATGCATTGGGGGGTTTAACCATCTTTGATGCTCAATACTCAATTTATAATCTTTGACTAGTTGAATTTTGTGAGTGCATATCCCAGAGGGTATACGAATGATGTTTGCAGTTGTCCATCCAATGGCCATTTTGAACTTTTTGACAACTGAGACAAGGTCCCCTATTTAATCCTCACTCAAATCTGCTACAATGATTATAGGTAAAGTACTATTCTCTCCCAAGTATGCGTATTCCATATGCGATGGTAATGCCTTTAGCTCTAACTCTGGGGGTCCTTCTATAAAAGGCTTAGTAGGTGGTGTTTCTCTGTTTCATAACTCTAGCCCTAACCTTTCTTGTTACCTCGGCCAAAATGACACCCAAAGAGTATTTACCATTTCCTCATACTCAGGAATGTTGTCACCATCAAAATTCATCAACCCATCATACAAAGGATTAACTCCGAGCCTTAATTCTATTGGGATCTTCACTTCACTGTCCTCATCCATTGAAATCATCGAAATGACTTGGAATTCAGAATTCTTTTCGTCATGTTGATCCACTTGGAACACAACTGCTTCTCCCCCAAGCCTAAAAGTGAGTATGCTCTTTTCCATATCAACTAATACATGACCTGTGGCTAAGAAGGGCTTTACCAAATTGATAGGAACTGCAAAATCAACTTCACAGTCAAGTATAACAAAATCTACAGGAAATATAAATTTGTCTACCTTTACTAGCACATCATAGAATATCCCCACGGGCTTGTTGATCATCCAGTCTGCCATCAATAACTGTATCTCCGTAGGGACAAGACTCCCCAAACAGAGCTTTCTAAATAGGGAAAGAGGCATCAAGTTAATGCTAGCCCCCAAATCACATAGTGCTTTAGAAAATTCAAGTTCTCTTATAGTGCATGGTATGGTGAATGCACCCGAGCCTTCCCTCTTTTACACCAAAAACTTTGCTATGATGACACTACAATGTTGAAAATTTTTAGAGAGGTCTTGCCTCACTTTTTGCTTTTTATTGACTAGAACTTTCACCCATTTGGCATGCCCTGACATCCTCTTATGAGCTTCCATTATGGGGATGTCTACTGACAATTTCTTAAGCATCACCCAGAACTGTTCAAACTTACATTCCTCCTTCCTCTTCCTAAGCCTTTGAGGAAAAGGAGGAGGGGGCTTTGGAAAGGTTTTATATTTCTTGGGTTGCCTTTCAGTGTTGCATGCCTTGGTTTCCTTATTCACTCTCTTCCTATGGTTTCCATTTTCAACCATTGGCTTGGAGGAATTTATAGTGCTATTACCACTTCGGGTCATGACCGCCATGCAGTGTCCTTCATTTTAAGATTTTGAACCATATTTCTTGGTGAGGTGCCCTTTTGGCTTTGGTTCAGCTGTGAAGAAACTTGTTCAAATTGCTGTTCAAGTTGCTTAATCACCACTGAATGAGACTTTATCTTTTGGTTAATACTAGAAATATCTATTTTCATTCCATTTTAAAGTCTCATCTTGGTAGTCGACTCGCTTTAACAACTTTTGGAACATCTCTTCAATCCTGGAGTTGCTTGATCCGGCATCACGATTGTGAGGTGACACATAAGGACCATTCCTGTAGCCCTCTCTTCTTCCCCATTCGGCTTCTGTCACTCTCTCTCTCTCAAAGTATCCAGCCTGGTTTTCTCTATACACCCCATCACGTTTGAAGTTCCGACCTTGATTCTTGGGCCCTTGCCTCTTATATTCTGAATTGGACCCTTAGGGGTGTTTCGGAAACCTACCTCTTGGTTGCTTACAAAATATGCATACTCATCAAAGAATTGATGAGCGACTGACTTGACAATTGCCTGATTTTTCTTTAAAACCAAGTCCATACTTGTGAGAAGTTGAGCAAGTTGCTCCATGATCTCTTCGTTTACCTTTGCTTTCTCATTATTGGTGTTAACCGTACAAAAAGGTTTCATTGCACCTCGCTCCTATTGTCTCCATGGTCTATATATTTTGAACACTTGCTTCATTCTTACAACTATCAATGCAAAAGGTTGGTCAAGGAACATGCCTCCCATTATTGTGTCGGTGCAAGCTTGACTATTCTCGTCAAGTACCCGATAGAAAATCTCAGCCAAAGCATCATCAACAATCTTGTGATCGGGGACCATCCTCAAGAATTTTGTTAACCTCTCCCATGTTGTGCTAATAAAGTCACTCGACAATTGTTCAAAGTTGTTGATTTTGTCTTTGAGCTTCAACTTTTTAGATCTTGGAAAATATCTTTCAAGGAATACTCTCTGAAGCTCAGCCCAATATGTAATAGTGCCTGGAGGAAGCACAAACAACCATACAGGTGCATTTCCATTTAATGACAGTGGAAAAACCTTAAGCCAACAACATCAACAGAAAGATTTTGTGTCCCCATGACACTCTTGCAAACAAACACCACATTTTAGAGATGACGATCGGGATCCTCCGATTGTAGCCCTATAAATAGTTTATGGTTTGGGAGCATTTGGAGCAATCCACTTGATACTGTGAACTTAGTATCTATTGGTAAAGGAGGCGGCATTATGATAATGATAACGCCCATAGCCATAGGTTTCAATCGATGTTGATTCTATCCAAAAGCATTTTCATTGAAATCCCTCAGTTGTGGCCTGTTACCCCTAGGTTGTGGATTCTCCTCTCTACCCATAATCTCCTTCGTATTCATATCCTTCTCAACGTCAATATCCTCATTCACATGAGATATTCTTCTTGGTAGTCGATGGATCTCCAAAGTGAGTGGAGCTTGATGATGGTCATGCTCCAATAAGAAAGCAGTCGTTATCATTTATTAACCTAACTGAGGTTAGGGTCAAATCCACAGGGAATATAGGGCTTGACTATAGGATTTCACTATTACTCATTCCTAGAATCTATAATTACAATCTCTAAAAAATGAGGGGAGGTTGTGATTCAAAAAACAACATAAAATAAATGCTAACCAGATTACTGGAAAAAATGCTCAATTTTGGTAACAATTTGGGAATTGTGTCTGCCATGGTTCGTTGACTCAATTACCCTAGATAACATAATTATCATTAGTGAATTGCATGCAGGACCGTAACTTGGGTTCTTCCAGCCCTCTTGCGAAGGTAAAGGTCAAAAATTTTATCATGGCGCTTGGTCGACTACGATAGCATGACAACTAACCATTACCAATTGTCCCAGTCAACCTCTCTTTGGTCAGGTCTGGTCGATTAGATGGGAACACATTAACTGAATCCTATTATCTATTTTTCTTTTCCTATTTGTCACTATCTTGGTCGAGCTAGTGATAATAGGCGGGGTTTAATGTCGGCCACCACCAAACTACAATCATAATGAAGGGAAATAGACAATACATGCAAACCCCAACATAGAAATGCAAGAAATCTAGGTTATTTCAAGTCAACTACTCATGATATCCACAACCCCAAGTTGTGGGTTCTTAGCTACTCATACATAAGGCAAAACAAGCAAAAATGCATATACAATATATAAATGAAAGTTTTACCAAAAACCTTGAAGAGTGTAGGAACCACAAGTTACAAACCCAAAAGCTTGATTGATAAACAATAAGTACAAAGCAAGATTTTCAATGCCCAAAATGGATTTTCCAAGAGAAAATAATAAACTAATCTAAAACCCAAAAATATTCTTGAGAGAATATTCAAAGGCAAGTTCTATCCTATGAAATCTGGAATCTTCAACCCTCCTTTAAAAAAGAGTAACTTAAGATATTTATAGTATTTACAAGTAGACCCTAAAATAAACATAGAAAAGACAGCTGCCAGCTAGTATGCCTTGCTTGTACGACTCATAGGGTGACCTATGAGTCGTGGTTGGGTCTCGTATCAGGTTCTTGGCATCTTGGAATGAATTAGTATGACCCACAGGTATGAGTCATTGCTTGAGATACGACTCATATGTTCTTATCATAGTCTTAGCCTTCAGTTTTTGGTCCAATATTTTGGCTCTCTGATTCCTATTATGAGTCCACCTATATGAGTCAAGGAGAGACTTACGGCTTATAGGCTGGCCTTGTAGGGGTGACCACCACTTAGCAGATTTTTGAGTTTTGGTCTCTGATTCCTATTATGACACACCCTATGACTCATAGCTTGGGCTAAGACTTATAGGTGCGCTCGTATATCTTATGATTTAGAAAAATCTGTAACTTTTCTTCAAAATCATGCCAACCTAACTTTTTTGCAAGAACAACACAAAAAAGACATAAAAACCATAAAAAAAACGCATGAAAAACTTATAAAATCCCTTGTTTGAAGCATCAAATATGTTGTATTTTGACAAAACATCACACACCTTGGAGAAAATAGCACGCTGCCAGTCATAATTGTAACCGATTTAAGTAAAGTCCAAACAAAGGTTGTTGTCTCCATTCTCAAGCAATTCAAAAGGGCTATTAGGTGGATAATTGTAGACGTTATTGGCATACCCCTTGGAATATGCACTCATAAGATTCAACTAGTCAAGGATTACAAATCTAGTATCGAACATCAGAGATGGTTGAACCCCTCAATGCAAGAGGTTGTGCGGAAAGAAATCATCAAATGGTTGGATGTAGAAGTAATCTACCTAATCACTGACAGTGAATGACTTAGTCCAATGCAGTGTGTGCCAAAGAAGGGAGGTATCACAGTGGTGCGTAATGCAAAGAATGAGTTGATTCTTATGTGACCAGTCACTAGATGGAGAGTATGCATGGATTATCGAAAACTCAATGCTTTCATCGAGAAAGATCATTTTCCTATGCCCTTCATTGATCAAATGCTTGATAGACTAGTAGAGAAGGGATGATGTTGTTTCCTTAATGGATATTCCAGGTATAATTAAATTGTTATTGCACCCGTGGATCAAGAAAAAATAACTTTCACATGACCATATGGTACTTTTGCATTTAAGAGAATGCCTTTTGGACTGTGTAATGCTCCAGCGACATTTTAAAAATGCATGATGTTTATTTTCTCAGACATGGTTGAAAGCACTATAGAGGTGTTCATTGATGATCTTAGTGTGGTTGGACAATCTTTTGAAGAATGTTTTCTAAATTTGTGTGATGTGTTACAGAGGTGTGTTGAGAGTCATTTGGAGTTGAATTGGAGGAAATGTCATTTTATGGTCAAACAAGGCATCGTGCTTGGTCACAAAATTTCAGGTAAGGGAATCAAGGCGGATAAAGCAAAAATAGATGTTATTAACAAACTTCTACCACCAATCTCTATGAAAGGGATCAGTAGTTTTGTAGGCCATGCAGAGTTCTATTGATGCTTCTTAAGGATTTTTCCATGATATCGCAATTGTTGTGCAAGTTGGAGAAAGATTCCAAGTTTATGTTTGATAATGCATGTTTGCAAGCCTTCGAAGAATTGAAAAGAAAGTTGACTTTCGCACCCATTATCGTAGCTCTGAATTAGTCAAAACTATTCAACTAATGTGTGACACAAGTGGGGTTGCGCTAGGTATGGTGCTGAGGTAGCACAGGGATAGGATTCTACATCCTATCTATTATGCTAGCAAAGCACTTAATGTGGCCCAGAAAAATTATACTATCACCAAACAAAATTGCTGGCCTGGGTTTTTGCCTTTAAAAAATTTTGTTCATATTTGTTGGGAGCTAAGGTGATAGTGCACATAGATAACACAACGCTCAAATATCTGATTGCAAAAAAGGATGCAAAATTGAGATTGATCATATGGGTACTCCTCTTGCAGGAATTCAATTTTGATGTGATTGACAGAAAGGGGATCAGCAAATCATGTAGCTAACCATCTTTCTGGATTGGAAGATGAAGCTATGGTGAAATTTGATGATGGACTTGACATGAATGATTCATTCCCCGATGAAAGAGTTTTGGTGGCTTCATATGATCTTATACCTTGGTTTGCAGACTATGCTAACTATTTGGTAAGTGATATAATGCCTCCTGATTTGAACACCCATCAACATTGCAAGTTTATACATGATGCAAAGAAGTTCTTCTATGATGACCCATACTTATTTCGTATGAGTGCGGATGGGATCATCCATAGATGTGTTCCGAAAATTGAGATGATGAGTATTCTTGAAGCATTGAGAGATTGTTTGCTAAATATGATGAGTTTGCATTATTTTTCCCCGGTAAGGTTAATATTGTTGACAGTGCTCTAGGTATCCTAGCATATGTTGTTGATGGTGGCAAAGAGGAGACTAGTGGGGTCGATCGGTTGGTTAGATTGGAAGTTAGGTTGAGGAAAGTTGAGAATGATAATGTAATGTTTTTGGTGGTTCTAAATCTTCTTTGGTTGAGGAGGTCTAGTTTAAACAAGGCCTTGATTCTGCCTTATTAGAGTTGAAAGCTTTGGGAGTGAAGACGATAGAGTGGAGGTTGTCTCCCAAGGGGGAGATGGTGGCTATGGTATCAAGTAGGTTAGGTGAATTTAAGGTAGACACTTGAGTTAAGGATTATGATTCCTTTTAGAGTGTAGAGGGAGATTGGTAAAAGGTTGCGTAAGTTTGGGGATTTGCCTATGGATGTAGATATGGTTCGCCCGGTTCTTCATGCTTCTAGGTGGATGGGATATGTTGGTAACTCTAGTGCTATGGCACTCTTTGAAATGTGTGATATGGAGGCCAAGTTGGATTAAGAGAAGGTCCCGGTGGGGGGTGTTGGATGAATGAGTGGAGAAGTTGATTGATAATGATGTAGTGTTCTTCAAGGCCCTTTGGGAAGAGTCATCTATTCGTATGTGTCTTTAGGGGAGCTGGAGCAGGCATGGAGGACCAATATCCGTATCTCTTTCATTCTATTCACGCTTATGATAACACGTAAAGTCCTTTTTTATGATTTCATGTCTTGCATTTTATCCCCCTATGTCACTCATAAGCATTCATGTTTAAGTTGACAAGTTTATGATGATTTTACACTTATGTTGGTATTTTGAAAATGGTGATTTAAATATAATGTTACATTCTTTTTGGGGCTGATTTGTTCATTATCACTCTTCTCATGTAAGTTTCTTTTGCATTCGGGGATGAATGTTCCCAAGGGGGAGATATTGAAATGACCCCAAAAAGTGTCAGAAAAAGTGCCTCGGAAGTGCCCAGAATCGTAATATCCATATATCTAAAAATTTGTTTATTATTTCAAAAATCTAACTTTATATTCTTTTTCAAGGGGTCAAATTAAGTAGGAAATAGGTCTAACCCAAATTTTAGAGATGAAAATTCAAAAATCGCAAAAAAGACTATATAGAACGGTCAACTTTGAAGGGGCATATTTATTAGCATACAAAGAACTGGGTGTCCCACTATCTACCAAATTAAATCCCTTTTACTTAGCTTTTCAATGCACTTAGTTTCACCTCATTCCGAGTTTGGAAGAAGGATTTATGCCTATTTTCGTAGAACTCATTTGTGCAAAAAATGCAGATTCTAGTGGGGCTTTCGTGTCGCCTCCGTGACCCCTATTGTTTTTGGTTCCTGTTTTAATTTTTTTCAGTCCAAGACTTATACATCTTGGTCTAAGGGTTCCCACACTTGAAAATACATATACTTAGCCTTATTTTACCCTCATATCATCCTTAACAGTCCCCAATATCCTCTAAAACACCTAGACTCATACTTCACCCTAAATTCAAGTCCCAAATTCAAGACTAATCTTAAGGATTTCATCAAGGATGTTATTCAAGCTTCAAGTCTCCATTTGTAATCTTCTTCAAGGGTTCTCCAAGGTCAAGATACGTGGTGTTGAACCATTGGGTCCTTTCATCCATAATGCATAAGCCTCCTTTTTACTAATATTGCATGATTTAAAGTTGATTTTATATGTGGATCTTGTATATTGAGAAATTTATTACATAGTGGTTTTAGTTCATGAAAGTATGGTTGATTTACCATGTTTTAAGCTCTAAATCTTGGATCTAATGTTGGATTTGATAAGGGGTTTTGATGTGTATGTCTTGAGGGTGTTGCAAGGTGTTGATTGATGGTTTTACAATGGATTTTATTGCATGATTTCATCTCTAAATTGCATGGTTTTTAGCCCTATTATACATCTACCAAGTGTTTGATAAAATGTCCGGCTAGGGTTTCTTGAGGAATTGAAGGTCCGATGCATCTTTTATGAGTTGAATGATGTTATGATGATTATATGATAATGATGGAATGATGATGAGATGATTGTAGGCATATGATGTATAATTAGGAGAGGAAGTGTAGGTATATGATGACTTTGTGGTGATGATAGGGATGTCTATATGAAATGCTTTCATGGAGAAGTACCTATGGTGTTGCATGTTGTTATTGGGTTCTTATTTTTGTTGTGTACTTGGGAAATGAGGAGTTCTTTCTTAATAATTTGAATGTATTGGTTTGATGAGCTAGTTCTATGGTTCCTACCGAAAAGGCCATGCCATAAGGTAGAGTGTTTAATGATTCCTACCGAAAAGCTCATATCATAAGGTATGGCTTCCTATCAAAAAGGCCATGCCCTAAGGTAGAGTGTTTAGTGATTCCTACCGGAAAGATCATATCGTAAGGTATGGACACCCTACCAAAAACGCCATGCCATAAAGTAGATAGCTAATTGTGCCTACCGAAAAAATTATCTCATGAGGTATGGACACCCCACCGAAAAGTCCATGTTGTAAGGTAGAAAGACTAAAGGATCCCACCGAAAAGATCATATCATAAGGTGTGGACATTCTACTGAAAAGGTCATGTCGTAAGATAGAATGAATCATGTTTCCTACCCAAAAGATGATATCGTAAAGTAGGGGACATTTTATACTACATACCAAAAAGAATATGTCATACAGTAGGGGTATTGATAACACTCTCTAAAAACTTTATACCATAAGGTGAGTATGGGTCATTTGGCCCATTTCATGAGGGTTTTGGTACAAAGGGGTTTGAGTATGTTTATCATATTGAGTTTATATTCCTTGATCGTGATTTACTAGTATGTTTTAACTTGAGCATTAAGCATGCATGCCATATTGATGTTATGCTTGTCCTTTGCTTACAATAATGTTGCCTATCTCTTGCTAGTATTGCATACCACATACTTAGTACATTCAAATGTACTAACGCATACTTTATGACTATATGATGTTACCATGTAGGAATTGGATCTCTTATTGATTCTTCTTGTGGCTAGATGGATTGTTTAAGTTAGCCTTTGGTGAGTCTCCATTTAGGGGATAATGACGATTCAATTATACTATGCTCTAAGACTAGAATACTATGCTCTAATACTATCTTTCTTTTATGTATGCATTAACTATAAGGTTGAGCCTGGTTGTTTGTCTTGGCCCTCGCTCTTATCTATGTAGTAGAGGTATTGCTGGACATGTTATGTATTATGCTTGAGCTTTGATTCACTTATGATATTCAAGCTATTTAAGTAAAATCTCTTTCTCTCTCCCTTAGTCCCAATTTTTCTTTTTTATGTTTCTTACGTTGCTTTACATTGCTTCTGCGACCACGGATATGTAGTGATATGCTATGAGGCTGATTTAGGATTCCTTTGGGGTCCCCATTCGCCTTTCACGTCTAGGCCCTAGGCTTGGGTCATGACAATGAAATTCTCTACACACTATATTAAAGCTATGCAAAGTTGTGACCATTTTGCCATGTTTTGAGTTATAAATCTTTGATCTATTGAAATATTTGAGTAGGGGTTTTGATGTATGTTGCTTGAATGTGTTGCAAGGTGTTGATTGATGATTTTACAATGGGTTTTCTTGCATGATTTCACTCGATACTTCATGATTTTATACTAGCATTACTCACTCTCTAAGTGTGTGATAAAATGTCCGAATATGGTTTCTTGAGAAGTTGAAGGTCCAAAGCATGAGATATGACATGAATGAATATATGATGATGAAATGAGCTTTAGTATATGATATGATCTGTATAAAATGTTTTATTAGACCATACCCAATCTGGGGGGACAAGAGCCCGAGTAACAATGTTAGGGGTTTGTACTCATCAACCATGTAGGGGGCTTGTACTTCACTACCATGTTGATAAGGTATGATTATTATCAACAATATGAGGGGTTTATACCACATAACCACCAAGGGGTTTGTACCTTGAATAGCTAGCTTGGTCCCTTCTACACATATGATATCATATACGAGCATGAGTTACTTAAGCATGTTTTACATAAGCATTGATCTTACATGCCATATTGTTACATTATGCCATTGTTTAATACTATGCAGTTTGACTATGATGCCTATCTATTCTTGCATTGCATCCTGCATACTTAGTACATTCAAACGTACTTACACATACTCTTGCCTACCTGATATCACCATATAGGAACCGGAGCCTAAGTTGATCCTCCTCCTCCATGTGGCTAGTTTGTTGCTATTCAAGTTAGTTGGTGATTCCTCTACTTCGGGGACCTTAGTCTATACTCTCTCTTGTTATGTATTGAGACACTCTACTTTAAGTATTATTTGACTATGAGGGTTAGCCCGATTTCTTTATCTTGGCCCCCACTCTTGTCTATGTAGTAGAGGTGGTTGTTGGACTTGTTATGTATTTATGAAATGAGCTTGACTCTTTTCCCTAGATTATGATGTTATGCAAGCTTTTCTGTTAGTCCCATTGCCCCTATTCTTACTCTCTTATGTTTTTATATGCTTTCGCGACCAATGATGTGTAATGACAAGTTAAGAGGCTTGTTTGGGGTTCCTTCGGGTTCTCCATTCGGCTTGTCACGTCTAGGCACTAGGCTTGGGTCATGACAAAATTGGTATATGAGTACTAGGTTGATAGATCCTCGGAGTCTAACACACCACGTCGATAAGAGTCCTATTCATGGTTGTGAATTGCGCCATGACTATAAGTAGGTGGCTATGAGATGTTTTAGGAAATGTTTCCCTTATTCATGTTCTGCATCGTGCTATAGAGTTGTAGTGAGTTTTTCCCCTAAAACCTTTTCTTTTCTATGCAAGATCATGCAACCTACCAATAGTGAGATTTGGGATGCTCTCACTATACTTGCCCAAGTTGGGGCCAACCAAGTCAATCAAAGGGCCCAAGCTCCTTATGGTACTATCCCCGCGAGCTAGGGTAACAGACTTCATGAGGATGAATCCTCCGATTTTCTATGGGTCAAAGGTGGATAACGATCCACAAGAGTTCGTTGATGAGGTCTACAAAATCTTAAATATCATGGGTGTTGGGCCAAATGAAAAAGCAGAGTTGGCGGTGTACCAACTCAAAGGGGTAGGCCAAATATGGTATGATCAATGGAAGGGTGAAAAGGGAATGGGTAATGTGGTGCATTGGGAGGAGTTCAAATTGACTTTCCTTAATCGATTTTCCCTCTTGAGCTTAGGGAAGCAAAGTTGGTAGAGTTTATGAACTTGGAACAAGGTGCTATGAGTGTGAAGGACTATGCCCTCAAGTTTAATAAAAAACTTTCAAAGTATGCTCCCCATTTGGTGGCCGATCCTAGATCTAGGATGAATAAGTTCGTGATGGGGGTCTCCGACTTAGTAAGTGAAGAATGCTGATCCATCATACTAATTAGTGACATGGACTTGTCTCAGTTGATCACTTATGCTGATCAAATAGAGCAGGAGAAATTGAGGAAGAGAAGGGGCATGAGGCCAAGAGGGCCTGATTTGAGGGTAAATTCCAAAAGGATGCTAAATTTCATCAAGGCCAAGAGCCTTCTCATGCTACTAATAAGGGGTTTGCCAATGACTTCCCTTGGCATCAAGATGTTGGTGGGGTGGATCCTATTGATGTGTTCCCTAAATGTAGAAGAAGCCATAGAGGCCCATGTTTGAAGGGTTCTAATTCTTGCTATGAATGTCGGGAGCTTGGTCATAAGAAGATACATTGTCACCATGGCAAGGTCTGGGGTACTAATGCCATCCTATTGGGGAGAGGTGGTCCTCAAAGTGGTGCCCCAGGCAAAATATATTTTATGCTCTACATGGGAGGCAAGGGGTTGGTGAGATTCCAATGTTGTTACCGGTATGTTGAAAATCTTTGACTTTGATGTATATTATTTGATTAATGCAGGTGCCACTCATTCCTTTGTTACCCCTTTTGTTGCTAAAAATTTCCATGATGACCCCGAGTTGTTTCATGAGTTATATCAAGTGTCTACTCCTATTGGTTCCCCCATTGTTGCTAGGAAAGTTTATAGAAGTTGTCCTATTTGCATTTGCATAAGTTGTTGCCTTGTGATCTTGTTGAATTAGACATAATAGATTTTGATGTCATTCTTAGTATGGATTGGTTGCATGCCTACTATGCATCTATTGATTATAGAACCTGTAGGTTCAAGTTTTAATTTCCTAATGAACCCATCCTTGAGTGGGAAATTCATGATTTGGTGGTCAAGGGTAGATTCATTTCATGCATTAAACCCATAAGTTGATTACTAGGGGATGTTTGTATCATCTTCTGAGGGTTAAAGATGTGGAGTCCAAAGTCCTTCCATTGAGTCGTTTCCCGTTGTAAATGAGTTTCTTGATGTCTTCCCAAATGACCTTCCCGGTGTCCCTCTCGAAAGAGAGATAGATTTTGGTGTAGATATCCTTCCCGATAATCAACCTATCTTCATTCCCCCTTACCGTATAACCTCGGTGGAGTTGAAAAAGTTGAAGGAACAATTGAAAGATTTGTTGGAAAAGATATTTATTAGACCTAATCAATCACCTTGTGATGCCCCAGTGTTCCTTCTAAATAAGAAAGATGGATTGCTTAGAATATGCGTTGACTACTGGCAACTCAACAGTGTCATAATCAATAATAGGTATCCTCTTCTAAGGATTGATGACTTGTTTGACCAATTGCAAGGGTCTAGCTTCTTCTCTAAGACTGATCTTCGGTCCAGGTATCATCAAGTGGGGGTGAATGAGTGTGATATTCCCAAGATGGCCTTCTGGACTAGATATGGGCATTATGAGTTTGTTATGATGTCGTTTAGGTTGACCAATGCATTGACCATCTTCATGGACCTAATGAATAGGGTCTTTAAACCTTACCTTGATTACTTTATTGTGGTGTTCATTAATGATATTTTGATCTATTCACATAATTGGGAGGAGCATATAAGGCATTTGAGGGTTGTGTTGCGAAGATTGAGGGAGAAGAAATATATGCCAAATAAGATGTGTGAATTTTGGTTGAAGGAGGTTGCATTCATATGGTGTCGGGGAATGGAGTAAAAGTGAACCCTAAGAAATTTGTTGTGATTAGATATTGACCTAGACCATTGACCCTATCAGATATTAAGAGCACTTTGGGCCTAGCAGATTATTATAAAAGGTTTATGAATGGGTTCTCCTCCATTGCTTCCCCTATGACAAAATTGACACAAAGGAAGGTTAAATTTATGTGGACCGAGGAGTGTGAGAGGAGCTTCTAAACATTAAAAGACAAGCTTATGTTCGCTTCTATATTGTCACTAGAGTTATGTTGTGTATTGTGATGCATCTAGAGTTCGTTTGGGTTGTGTGCTAATGCAAAATGGTAACTCATAGCTTATGCTTCTAAACAACTCAAGGTACATGAAAGGAACTACCTTACCCATGATCTAGAGTTGACTGCCGTGGTGTTTGCATTAAAGATTTGGTGTCACTATTTGTATAGGCTGCATGTGGATGTGTTTGCCGATTATAAGAGCCTCCAATATGTCTTCACTAAAAAAGATCTCAAGTTGAGGCAAAGGAGATGGTTAGAACTTCTTAAAGACTATGACATAAGTGTGCATTATCATCCGGATAAGGCAAATGTGGTGGTAGATGCCTTGAGTAGGTGGGTAGCTTAGTCCATGTCGATGGTGGTAAGGAGATGTCTAGGGAGGTGCATCAACTGGCTAGATTGGGGGTTAGGTTGGAGGAGGCTGGTGATGATGGTATTGTGGTTGTTGATGGGTCTAGGTCTTCTTTGGATGATGATGTGATAGCAAAACAAGATTTTGACTCCTCCTTCCTTGAATTGAAGGTTGTGGTGAAAGAAGGCAAAGTAGAGGTTTTCTCCCAAGGGCTACCAAGGTTGGTTGTGTGTGCCTTTTGTTGATGGCGGGAGAAAACTCTTAATGAGGCTCACAATTCCTCTTATTCTATCCACCCCGGTTCCACCAAAATGTATAGAGACTTGAGAGGTGTGTATTGGTGGGGAGGCCTGAAGAGGGAAATTGCCAAATTCGTTTCTGATTGCCATTGTTGTCAACAAGTCAGAGCCAAACATCAAAAGTCGGGTGGCCTAACCCAAGACATGGAGAATCCTACTTTGAAGTGGGAAGTGATTAATATGGATTTTTTGGTTGGGTTGCCCAAGAGGAAGGGTTTTGATTCCATATGGGTGGTGGTTGATAGGATGACGAAATATGCCAACTTTCTACTGGTTAAGACCACCTATGGGGATGAAGAGTATGCAAGGTTGTATACACTTGAGTTAGTAAGCTTGCATGGGGTTTCATTATCCATCATATCAGATCATGGTTCACAATTCACTTCACACTTTTGGAGGTCCTTCCAAAGGGGTCTTTGTACAATAGTTCACCTTAGTACGACCTTTCACCCCCAAATGGATGGCCAAGCCGAAAGAACCAATCAAAACAATTGAGGATATGCTAAAGGCTTATGTGTTGGAGTTGAGCGGTAGTTGGGATGACCATCTTTCTTTGATTGAGTTTGCCTATAACAATAGCTACCACTCTAGTATTGTATGGCTCTTTTTTAGGTTCTTTATGAGAGAAGTTGTAGATCACCGGTTGGTTGGTTTGAGGTTGGAGAGGTAGCTTTATTGGGATTGAATTTTGTTATGGATGCTCTTGAGAATGTTAGGATGATTATGGAAAGGTTAATAACAACCCAAAGTCATCAAAATTCCTATGCCAATGTGAGAAGAAGAAACCTTGAATTCAAATTGGGTTATTGGGTTTATTTGAAACTTTCTCCAATGAAAGGTGTGGTCCATTTTGGTAAAAAGGGAAAGTTGAGTCCAAGATATGTTGATCCTTATCTTTTCCACTCCACTCTAGCCTAAGGTACCAATTCTAAGTCCCCTGTGTGATTTCAAGTGTTGTATTTCAGCCCCTATGTCAGTCATATATGTTCATCTTTAAGTTGCCAAGTTTAAGATGTTTTTATACTTATGTGAGATTTTGAAAATGGTGTTTTAAATGTGATGTTGCATTCTTGTTGGAGCTGATTTGTTTATGATCACTCGCATCTTGTATGTCTCTTTTATATTTGGTGATGAATGTTCCCAAGGGAGAGATATCGAAACGACCCCAATAAAGTGCCTGAAAATGTTCCTCGAAATGCCCAGAATTTTAAATTCCATACATCTCAAAATCTATGCATGATATAGAAAATCCAACTTCATATTTTTGTTCAGGGGGTCAAAATTAGGGGAAGAAGGGTCTAACCCCGATTTAAGAGCAAACGATTAGAAATTTCAATTTTCATAATTTTCTTATCAAGAGTCGATCCGCGATAGCACCACTACGCACAGATGTCGCATACATGTGTTAATTTGTACTTCACGATAGGTCTGCAGCGGATCCGACGCAGACCTGTGTATTTGTTGCCAGTGATTTCTATCTCGGTCCAAGGCTTTTGGGTCTTGGGCTCAAGTATCCCCACACGTGTTTTTACCTGTACTTAGTCTTATTTCACCCTCATATCATCCTAAACATTCTCCAATACTCACTCAAACACTTAATCATATTTTCACTCCCCAAACTCAAGTCCCAAATCCTCATCCCAAGCTAAGGTTCTCCTTCAAGGTTCTTCTCGAAGCTTTAAGTCTCCATCTCCAATCTTCACCAAGTTCATCTCTAAGCTAAGGTCTGTGGGTTTCTTTTATAGGTTCCTTTCACTCATGATACCCAAGACTCCTTTTACTCAAGTTGTATGATTTAAAATTGATTTATAAATGGGTCTTGATTAATATGAAATTCACTACTCACTATGTTAAAGCTATGCAAAGTTGTGACTGTTTTGCCATGTTTTGAGCTATAAATCTTTAATCTATTGAAATATTTTTTAAGGAGCTTTGATGTATGTTTCTTGAAGGTGTTTCAAGTTGTTGATTTATGGTTTATAAATGGGTTTTCTAGCATGATTTCATCTCTATATTTCATAATTTTATACTAGCATTACACACCCTCTAAGTGTTTGATAAAATGTCCGGATGTGGTTTCTTGAGGAGTTGAAGGTCCAAAGCATGAGATATGATATGAATGACTATATGATGATGAAATGAGCTTATGTATATGATATACTCTATATAAAGTGTTGCATTAGACCATACCCGATCCGGGGGATAAGAGCCCAGGTAACCATGTTGGAGGTTTGTACTTATCAACCACGTGAGGGGGTTGTACTTTGCCACCGCGTTGATAAGATGTGATTATCATCAAGAATATGAGGGGTTTATACCACAAAACAACCAAGGGTTTTTTACCTTGAATAGCTAGGTTGGTCTCTTCGTCACATATCATATCCTATATGAGCATGAGTTACTTAAGCATGTTTTACTTAAGCTTGATCATACATGCCATATTATTATATTATGCCTATTGCTTAATACTATGCATTTTGATTATGATGTTTATATATTGTTACATTGTATCCTACATACTTAGTATATTCAAATGTAATAATACATACTCTTGCCTACTTGATATCACCATGTAGGAAGTGGAGCCCAAATTGATCCGTCACCTCCACGTGGCTTCTTCGGTGCTAATCAAGCTAGATGGTGAGTCCTCCACTTTGGGACCTTAGTCTATTCTCTATCTTACTATGTATTGAGACACTCTTCTATAAGTTCTATTTGACTATAAGAATGAGCCCGGTTGCTTTGTCATCGTCCTTGCTCTTATCTATGTAGTAGAGGTAGTTATTGGACATGTTATGTATTTTTGAAATAAGCTTGACTCTTGTCCTTTGATTATGATCTTATGCAAGTTTTTCCCTTAGGCACATTGCCCCTATTCTTACTCTTTTATTCTTTGATGTGCTTCTGCAACCAATGATGTGTAATGACAAGTTAAGAGGCTTATTTGGGGTTCCTTCAGGTTCCCCGTTCACTGTGTCATGTCTAGGCCCCAGGCTTGACTCATGACAGTAGAAGAGAAGTCCAAAATCCCAGGAGCTGATTACGAGACCTCAACTATGAATCATAGAAGATATTATGAGTCGTAGAGACCTTCGAAGAGTCCGCCGATTAGCTTTTCTATTTTATTTACGACTTAAATGTAATTACTATAAATAATACTCTTAGGTTATTAAACTTAGGAGGACGCCATTATTCAGTACTTTTAGGGTTTGTACTTGGAGAACCCAGTAATTGAGAGAGAAGATAGTGAGAAAATACTTGTGGGTAAATTTGACCTTGAAGCTTATGATTCTCATTCTTCTTGGATTTGCTTGATTTCAGTTCAATTGGGTAAGTTATTAATTATGTTTTCTTAATTCATAATTTCTTCATCTACCTATAATATGAGTAGCTAAATCTACAACTAGGGTTGTAGGAACCATGAAGAAGTAACTAAGTAAACTTGAGTAATTTACAATTCTTAGAATGGGTATAAGCATGTACTAATCAATTCTCTTCGTTTTGCATGTTTTCTAATAGTGGCCAACATTAGAAATCACCGAGTGTTACTGACTGGACCAAGGTAATAATGAATAGAAAAAGATATTGCTTAATAAGATTTGATTGTTGTCAAAATACAACAATTTTATGCCTAAATCTTAGGATTTTGTGTGTTCCATTGCGATATTTATGATTTTTATGTGTTTTCGGTGTTAAGTTTTGCAAGAAAGTAGGTCGGCATGACTTTGGGGAAAAATTATAGAGTTTTCTGATTTTTGGTGATTTATGACAAACTCTATGAGTCGTAGAGCAGTCTATTAATCATAGAGGTAGTTTCGTAACAAATTTCAGTGAAAGGTGAGATCTAAAGTTCAAGTCTACGAGACCTCTATATGAGTCACAGAGCATTTTACGAGTCATATAGGTAGGTTTCGTGAAGATTTCAAAAGAGGGGTGAGTTTAAGCAGTTGAAACCTATGAGTCTGAAGTATGAGTTGTAAACTAATTTTCGAGTCATACAGATGGTTCATAGAAGAGAAGTCCAAGATCTCAAGATACTAAATACGAGACCCCGATTATGAACTACACGTCGTAAATACCTTTCGTAGAGTCCACCAACCGGTTTTTCTACATTTTTTAGGACATAATAGTAATTACTGTAAATAGTAATTTTTAGGTTGTTTTTCAGATAGTACAATAGAGAACGTGATAAGAGAGTACTTTTAGGATTTTGTACTAGGATACGTCAATACTTGGAAGAGAATACACTTGTGAATCAATTTGATCTTAAAATCTTGTTATTTTCAATCAATTTTGGATTTGCTTGATTGTCACTTCAATTGGGTAAGTGTTTAATTATGTTTTTTCAATTCATAATTTCTACTTCTACCCATAGCATGAGTAGCTAAATCTAACAAGTGTTGTGGGAACCATGAAGATATAACAAAGTAGACCC
The DNA here is from genome assembly GCA_011800125.2 of Solanum clarkiae. Lineage (NCBI taxonomy): Eukaryota > Viridiplantae > Streptophyta > Magnoliopsida > Solanales > Solanaceae > Solanum > Solanum clarkiae. The sequence goes on along the minus strand of JAABOM020067016.1, from coordinate 13,753 downwards.
AGATATTTTACAATTCTTTGATTAGGTATATGCATGTATTAATCAATTCTTGTTTTACATGTTTTCTAGTGGTGGCCAACATTAGAACTTGCCTAATGTTACCTTCCCATCCAGATGGTAATGAATAGAAAAAGAGATTGATTAATAGGATTTGATGATGTGTTTTCGTCTAATCAACCAAAGTAGACTAAGGGGAGGTTGACTGTGACTATAGGTAATGATTAGTATTGCACACAATAGAGATGGCCCAAGTCACATAGTGAAATTCGCCTCTCACCTGGAGCAAAGGCTTTTTGAACTTAAATTACCATCTTACATGCTATACTCGAGTCAAGAATTGGGTTATCTGGTGTTTTGAGTTGGTGAATCATGGGGAACACAATAACCAAGTTGTTTTCTATTATTGATTCTCTTTCGTTATAGTTAGTGTAGTTTGTTTTCTTATTGATTACTTCAAACCCCCTTCTACCTCAGGGAATTAAGTTGGTTAATTGCTTGAATTGCCTATTGATGAATTTTATTTTAGTCTACATATTTCCTTCGGTTCGACTTTAACCTTTGTTAGCGTTCGACCCTAAATTGAGGTATAACTTGGGCAACATCAAATTAGCATGCATAAAGATAGCCAATAGGCATAATATAACAATATGTCATGTATGATCAATGCATAAGTAAAATATGCTTAGCTAAATCATACTCATATAGAATATCATATGTGAAGATGAGACCAAGCTAGCTTTCCAAGGTATGAACCCCCCGGTAGGTTGGTGATGTTGCCACTGCATCACCTAGGTGGAGATGAGTTTAAGCTCTCATTTTAGGTTAGTGACGATGCCACCACATCACCCTAGTAGAGATGACTTTAAAACCTCATTCTAGGTTAGTGGTGATTCAACCCCATCACCCTAGTGGAGATGAGTTTTAACCCTCATTCTAGGTTACCCGAACATTTGTCCCCCCCAGATTGGACATGGTCTGTGCAACACTTTATATATGATTTATCATACCTCTAATGCAATACCTTATGTAGGAATAATCATATACATAAGCTCATTTCATCATCATAACATCATTCATATCATGTCTTATGCTTTAGACTTTCAATTCTTCAAGAAAACATAACTCGGACATTTTATCAAACACCTTGGGGATGTGTAATAGGGGTAAAAGAGTATGTAATTTAGAGATGAAATCATATAGAAAAATTAGTGGTAAAACCTTTAATCAACACTTTGCAACATCCCTAAGATATTCATATCAAAACTCCTCATCCAGACCAAAATTAGATCCAAGATTTGAGCTCAGAACATGATTAAACAACCATACATTAATGTATTAAAAACACTGTGCAGTCAATTTATCAATATTCAAGACTCACATGTAAAATCAACTTTAGATCATGCATTGTTAAGTAAAAGAGGGTTTAGGCACCATGGGTGGGAGGACCCAATGATTTAACACCACATACCTTAGCTTTTGTGGAGTTCTTGAAGAAAACTTTAATGGAGATTTGAAGCTTGAGTGAGATCCTTGAAGAAATCCTTGATATTGGCCTTGAGTTTGGGATTTGAATTCAGGGTTAGAAATGAGTCGAAGTGTTTGGGAAATATTGGGGAATGTTTTTGGGTGATATGAAGGTGAAATAAGGCTAAATGTAGGTAAAAATGTGTTTGGAGAAACTTAGGTCCAACACTTTGAAAAATCTGGGCGAACTAGAAAAAAATAGTGCAAGAAAAACACCTCACCACGTCGCGGAGAGGTCGTGGACCGCTTCTGAAAATTGCACTAAGTGCAAATTTCATAATTCGATTCCTTTGCTTTAATTTTGTGTTTAGACCCTTGTCACTCTAATTTTGACCCTTTGAACAAGAATATGAAGTCAGATTTCCAAAATTCCAAACGAATTCTCAGATATATAGAAAATAAGATTCCGGGCACTTCTGGGCACTTCTGAGGCACGTTTTCGAGAACGTTTTAGGGTAGTTTCAACTATCATATTGGTGGATCGTCGCACCCTACAACTCTTGGTGATTGAGGTACCAACCTCATTAATTGGTTGGTGGATCATCGTACCCTACCTCCCTTGGTGACCGACGTACAAATCCCTGACATAGTTGATGGATTGTCGCATCCTACCACCCTTAGGGGTCGTTTGGTGTGATGGATAAGGATATTTAATACTGGGATAATTTTTTAGTGGCCCTCAAATTATTTTTTGGTTGCACAAGTTGGGATAACTTATTCTAGGATTAACAATTAGTGCTGGGATAAGTTATCTCTCCTCGTAGATGGAATAATAATCCTAGGATAAGTTATTCTGGGATTAAGTATGTAAAAATGCAAACATAGCCCCCTTTAAATTCTCTTTTAATACATATTTTTATATCCGTGTATATTAACATAATTTTTAATAGTATTTATAATAACATTCACAACCTTAATTAGTTGTTATTTTTATGATACATATTTCTCTATTAAAAATTATAATTTACAAGTATATTTTCTATTTATGAATATATTATAAGTTGAACTCATTTAATCTAATACTTATGTTTATCTATATTTTAATTTCTCTTAAAATGTTCAATTCACTATTAAATTACATATTTTTAATTAATTAGTTTATTTCTCACTTAGAATTTGTATTCTATATATCCATTAAAATGTAGATAACTTTAAAATTTAATAATAACTTTTTTACTTTAACAAACTTAAATGAAAATTTTACTTTTAAGCTAAATAAGACGCATGGAAGTTTTATTTCTAGGATAAATGAGATGAAAAGTTTTATTTTTAAGCTAAATAAGATGAAAATTTTATTTAAAGCTAAATAAGATGGACATTTTATATTTTATGTTAAATAATATTAAAGTTTAATTATAAAAGACAAAATATAATCATGAAAATGCATGCACAAAATTATTTATATTGAATAAGATGAAAAATTATTTTAAGAATAAATAGCTAGAGGTTGCAAATAAAACATTCTAAAAAAGACTAAATAAGGTGGGGGGGTATTTTTGTAAGCAAAGAACTTATTCTTAGAAATCATGCAATAAATAGTATTATGAGTATGACAAACCAAACAAGTAATAAAAATTACTCTCAGCATAAATAATCCCATCATAACTTATCTCAGTATAACTAATCCCATCATAACTTGTATCCAAACCAAACGACCCCTTAGTGACCTAGGTACAAACCCTTCGACATGGTTACCTGGCTTGCAACCCCCGAGTAAGGCATGGTCACATTCCAATACTATATAGAAGAAAACCATATACCTATGTTCATTTCATCATCATATAGTCATTCAATTCATAAGACATGTGTTTGACGTTCAATTCCTCAAGAAATCATAATGCAAAAATTTTATCAAACACTTGGTGGGTGTGTAGTGCTAGTGTAAAACCATGCAATACAAGAGTGTAATCATACTAGAAAGTTCAATGTAAAACCATCAATAGATACTTGGTAACAGCCTCAAGCAATATACGTCAAATACCTTCATCAAATCTCACAATAGATCATAGATTAATAGCTCTAAACATACTAAAACAACCATAGTTTCTTGAAACCCCAACATAATATGCAGTAAAATTAATATTAGATAAGACCCATGAATAAATCAACTTTAAATCATGCAATTTTGGGCAAAAGAGAGCTTGAGTATCATGGGTGAAAGGAACCCATGAAAGAAACCCACTTATCATAGCTTTAGAGAATAACTTTATGATGATTGAGTATAGAGACTTGAATCTTGAATCAGAACCTTAAGATCTGGATGAGTTTTGAGACTTGAATTTAGGAGTGAATTATTTGGTTAAATGTTTGAGTAAGTATTAGGGAATGTTTTAAATGATATGAAGGTGAAATAAGACTAAGTATAGGCATTTTCATGCATGAGAACACTTAGGCCCAAGACCCAAAGGCCTTGGATTGGACAAGAAAAATAGTGCACAAAATACTCTGTAGAGAGCCCTTGGCGCGTCGCGCCAGGTGCGCGGATCGTCTCTGGAGATCGTATTTTTGTGATTTTCAAATTTTGGTACACTTTCTCTTAAATCGAGGTTAGACTCATTTTTCACTCAATTTGACCTCCTAAACAAGAATACGAAGTCGAATTTTTGATATCATGCACGATTTTGAGATATATGGAAATTACGATTCCGCGCACTTTTGAGGCACATTTTTGAGCACTTTTTGGGATCGTCCCCATTTCTTCACCTTGGGAACATTCATCCGCGAATGTCAAAGAAATCTATATAAAATATACAAATGTGACAATTTCAGCTCACATATGGATGCAACAATACACTTAAACATCATTTCAAAAATCTTAACATAAGTGTAAAATCATCATGAACTTTTCAATTTAAGCATGACGTATGCAATGAGGTGAGGGTTGAACTTGAGATCATATAAATGACTTCGATCAATACCTTAGGCTTGACTGGAGTGAAAAATATAAGGGTATTTCTTTTACATATCTGCTTCAGCCTCCCAAGTAGCACTTTCGACTTGTTGGTTCCTCCAAAGGACCTTAAGGAAAGCAACTTCCGTGTTCCTCAACCTCTTCATTTGCCTATCCAAGATCTTTACTGGAACTTCTTCATATGTCAAGTTGTTTTCAACTACCCCACAACATCAAGAGACACAATAGCAATAGGATTATCCACACACTTTCTCAATATAGACACATGAAAGACCGGATGAACAAATTCTATTTCTCTAGGAAAATCCAACTCGTAGGCCACCTTACCAATCCATCTCATCACCCTATAAGGACCCACATATCTACGGCTTAACTTGCCCTTCTTACCAAAATAGACCACACCCTTCATGGTTGACACCTTCAAATAAATCCAATCACTGACCTTGAATTCAAGATCCCTTCTCCTCATATCGGCATATGACCTTTTGCGACATTGGACAGTTTTCAACCTTTATCTAAACATCCTTACCTTCTCCATAGCATCCACAACCAGATCCAGACCCAATAGATCCCCCTTTCCAACCTCAAACCACCCAATCGGTGATCTAAAACGTCTACCATAGAGGGCCTCAAAAGGAGCCATACCGATGTTGGAATGATAACTATTGTTATATGCAAACTCAATCAATGGAAGATGATCATTCCAACTACCCTTTATTTCCAATACACAAGCCCTAAGCATGTCCTCAAGTGTTTGTATAATTCTCTTAGCTCTACCATCTATACTAAGCTTTACCTTGGCTCCAAGACATCGTTGGAAAGACTTCCAAAAATGTGAAGTAAATTGTGCAATGCGATCCGATATGATGGACAAAGGAACCGCATGCAACCTCACCAAGTTATGAATGTACAAACTAGAAAATTCTTCAGCCCATATATAGTCTTAACCGAAAGAAAATGAGCCAATTTTGTCATCCTATCAAAAACAACCCGTATGGAATCAAAACCCTTTCTAGTCTTGGGCAAACCAAACACAAAATACATATTAATCTCTTCTCACTTCCATGTAGGAATCTCTATGTCTTGAGTTAGGCCACCCGGCCTTTGACGTTCGGGTTTGACTTGTTGGCAACTACGACAACCGGAAACTAATTGGGCAATGTCCCTCTTCATGCCTCCCCACCAATACACCTCTCTCAAATCACTATACATCTTAACAGATACAGGGTTAATAGAATAAGAAGAACAACGAGCCTCATCAAGAATCTTTTTCTCCAAGCTATCAACACAAGGCACACATAACCTACCTTGGTACATAAGAGTACCATCTCCCCCTTGGGAGAAAAGCTCCACCTTACCATCTTTTACCAATGCCTTCAATTCCAACAAATCGGGGTAAAAATCATGCATAACTTTCACCTCCTCAACCAATGAAGATTTAGAACCATCAATCAACATCAGCTAGGCTACCCATAGACACCCTACTCAAAGCATCGACCACCATATTAGCCTTACCGGGATGATAATGCATACTAATATCATAATCCTTAAGAAGTTCTAACCATCTTCTTTGACTCAAGTTGAGATCCTTTTGGGTGAAGACATATTGGAGGCTCTTATGATCGGTGGACACATCATCATGCACTCCATAAAAGTACTGACACCATATCTTTAATGCAAATACCACGTTAGCTAGCTAAAGATCATAGGTAGGGTAGTTTTTTTCATGAACTTTGAGTTGCCTTAAAGTATAGGCTATGAACTTAACATTTTGCATTAGAACACAACCCAAACCAACTCTGGAAGCATCATAATACACCACAAACCCCTCTATCCCTTTCGGTAGTAACAATATAGGAGCGGACACAAGCTTATCTTTAAAGGTTTGGAAGCTCTTCTCACACTCATCGGTCCACACAAACTTAGCCTTCTTTTGAGTCAATTTTGTCATGGGAGAAGCAATAGAATAGAACCCATTCACAAATCTCTAGTAGCAACCTGCTAAGCCCAAGAAGATCCCAATATCCAACAAGGTCAATGGTATAGGAAATTTTTTACTCACATCCGTCTTTTTAGGATCCATCATAATTCCATCCCCCGACACCACATGACTTAGGAAGGCAACTTATTTCAACCAAAATTCATACTTTTCATATTAAGCATATAACTTCTCCTCCCTCAATCTTTGCAACATAATCCTCAAATGAGCCCTATTCTCCTCCTCAAAATGAGAATAGATCAACATATCATCAATGAATACCACAATAAATGAATCAAGTTAGGGTTTAAAGACCTTATTCATTAGATCCGTGAAAATATCTGACTCATTGGTCAGCCCAAAGGATATCACAACAAACTCATAATGCCCATACCTAGTCCGGAAGAATGTCTTAGGAATATCACACTCCCTCACCTGAACTTGATGATACCTAGACCAAAGATCAATTATAGAGAAGTGGCTAGCCCCTTGCAAATGGTCAAAAAAAATCATCAGTCCTTGGAAGAGGATACCTAATCTTGATGGTGACCCTATAAATGTCACGACCCAATCCTAGGGCATAGACGTGATACGGCGAAAGGGAAACCCGAAGGGACCCCAAGCAAGCCTCTTAGCACATACACATCCTTGGTCGCAGAAGAAATAAAATGGAAAGAGACATCATTCATATCATAACAACAAAAGCAAAGAGAGAGTGAAGCTTATAACATTACACATGACATGTCCAATAACACCTCTACTACATTGATAAGAGCGGGGGCCAAGATAAGTAACCGGGATCACCCTTATAGTTAACATTTACATAAAAAGGTAGTTTTAGAATATAGCATGATATCATAAGCAACATCCCTGGAATGGAGGACTCACCAACAAGCTTGAGTGAAATCGTACTAGCCACACAGATGGAGGTGCTCAAGAAGGGCTTTTATTCCTACATGGTGACATCATGTAGGCGTAGAGTATGTGTTAGTACGTTTGAATGTACTAAGTATGTTGGATGCAATGCAACAAGTGATAAGTACCATAATAAAAATGCATAACATAGGCAATGAATAAGCATATAGCAATATGGCATGTATAAATGATATTGAAATAACCCATGCTTATATAGAACATAATCCATAGGGCGAACATAATTCATATGTAAGGAGAGACCACTTTAGTGCAAATCCAAGGCATACCACCTCCTTGGAGAGGCACATGAGGCACAAACCCTTTCATGTGGTTGATGAGGTACAAATCCCCCAATGTGCTTGATGGAGTACAAACCCCCAACATAGTTATAAAATTACAAACCCTTGACATGGTTGCATGGGCCTACCACCTCCTAAGCGAGGCAATCAAGGTACAAATCCCTCAACAAGGTTACCCCATCCTACAACCTCCTGAGTGAGGTTTGGTAATTTTCCCTACATCATAGAAATAACATCATATACATACATTTCTTTCATCATCATATAGTCATTCAACTCATAAGACATGGACTTGACCTTCAATTCCTCAAGAAATCATCACCCGGACATTTTATCAAATACTTGGCGGGTGTGTAATGATAGTGTAAAACTATGTATTTCAAGAGTGGAATCATGCTAGAAAATTCAATGTAAAATAATCAATCAATACTTAGTAACACTTTCACGTTATATACACCAAAACCCTTCATCAAATTTCACCATAGACATTAGATTCATAGCTCAAAGCATGCTAAAACAACCATAATTTCATGAAACCCCAAATTAGTGTGTAGTGAAATTCATAATAGATAAGACCCATGAGTAAATAAACGTTAAATCATGAAATTTTAGGTAAAAGAAAGCTTGGGCATCATGAGTGAAAGGAACCCATGAAAGAAACCCACATACCTTAGCTTTGGAGAACAACTTGATGAAGATTGGAGATGGAGACTTGAAGCTTGAGTGTGAACCTTAAGATCCAGATGAGTTTTGAGACTTGAATTTGGGAGTGAGATATTTGGATAAGCTTTTGAATGAGTATTAGGGAATGTTTTGAATAATATGAGGGTGAAATATGGCTAAGTAGTGGTATTTTCACATTTGGAAATACTTAGGCGCAAGACTGAAAGGACTTGGACTGGACTTGAATTGCGCCAGGGGCGCGAAAACCTCTCTGGAATTCGATTGTTGGGAAAATGAAATTGCGATTTGTGTGCTCTAAAATAAGGGTTAGACCTATTTACCACTCAATTTGACCCCCTGAGAAAGAATATGAAGTTGGATTTTTGATATCACGCACGAATTTTGAGATATATGGAAATTATGATTCTGGCACTTCGAAGGCACATTTTCGGGCACTTTTTGGGGTCGTTTCAATATCTCCTCCTGGGGAACATTCTTCCCCAAAGATCAAAGAAATATATATGAGGGACATATATATGAAAATTTCAGTCCACATAGAGATGTAACAATGCATTAAAACATCATTTCAAAAATCTCATCAAAAGTATAAAATCATCATGAACTTGTTAATTTAAACATGAATATATGCAATGACCTGAGGGATAAACTTAAGACTTGAGACCATATAGAGGACTTAAATCAATATCTTAGTCTTGAGTGGAGTGGAATAGTTAAGGATATTTTTTATTGCATATCCACTTCAGTCTCCCAAGTAGCACTTTCAACTTGTTGATTCATCCAAAGGACCTTAACGGAAGCCACATCCTTGTTCATCAGCCTCTTCACTTGTCTATCCAAAATCTAGACCAGAACCTCGTCATAGGTCAAAACTATCTTCGAAAATACCCACAATACAAAGAGGCACAATAGCACTAAGTTCTCCCACACATTTTCTCAACATGGACACATGAAAGACCGGATGAACAAAATCCATCTCACTAGGTAATTCCAACTCATAAGCTACCTTGCCAACTCTCCTCATTACCCTATAAGGACTAATATAAGTTGGTCTCAACTTTACCTTTTTAAAAAATTTAACCACACCCTTCATGAGTGACACCTTTAAATAAACCCAATCACCAACTTGGAATTCAAGGTCCCTTCTCCTCACATTGGCATACGAATTTTGACCACTTTGGGCCGTCTTCAACTTTTCTCTTATCATCTTAACCTTTCAAGAGACTCTATAATCAGATATGGTCCCAACAAGTCCACCTCACCAACCTCAAATCAGCCAACGAGTGATCTACAATTCATACCATAGAGAGTCTTAAAAGGAGACATAGCGATGCTAGAATGGTAGATATTGTTATAGGCAAACTCAATCAATGGAAGATAATCATACTAACTACACTTAAGCTCTAATACACAAGCACTAAGCATATCCTCAAGTGTTTTGATAGTTCTTTTGGCTTGACCATCCATTTGAGGGTGAAAGGTCGTACTAAGTTTAACTCTTGTACCAAGACCCCTTTGAAAGGACCTCCAAAAGTGTGAAGTACTAAGATTAACTCTTGTACCAAGACCCCTTTGAAAGGACCTCCAAAAGTGTGAAGTAAATTGAGCACCACGATCCGATATGATGGACAAAAGAACCCCATGCAACCTCACCAAGTCATGAATGTATAACCTAGCATAATCTTCAGCCCCATATGTAGTCTTAACCGACAGAAAGTGAGCCGATTTTGTCATCCTATCAACCACAACCCAAATGGAATCAAAGCCCTTTCTAGTCTTGGGAAACCCAACCACAAAATCCATATTAATCACCTCCCACTTCCAAATAGGAATCTCTATGTCTTGGGTTAGGCCACCCGTCCTTTGATGTTCAGCTTTAGCTTGTTGGCAACTATGACAACCGGAAACAAATTTGGCAATGTCCCTCTTCATGCCTCCCTGCCAATACACATCCCACAAATCTCTATACATTTTGGTGGAACCAGGGTGGATAGAATAAGAAGAATTATGGGTATCATCAGGGATTTTCTCCCTCAAACCGTCAATACAAGGCATACACAACCTACCTTGGTACCTAAGGGCACCATCGCCCCCTTGCGAGAAAACCTCCACCTTGTCCTCTTTCACTAAGGCCTTTAACTCTAATAAGGAGGGATCAAGATCTTGCTTTTCTATCACCTCATCAACCAAGGAAGACATAGAACCATCAATAACAAAAATACCACCATTACCAACATCTTTCAACCTAACCCCCAATCTGGCCAACCGATGCACCTCCCTAGCCACCTATTTTTCACCACCATCAACATGAGCTAGGCTACCCATAGACACCCTACTCAAGGCATCCGCCACCACATCAGCCTTACTGGGATGATAATGCACACTTGTATCATAATCTTTAAGAAGTTCTAGCCACCTTCTTTGTCTCAAGTTGAGATCTTTTTGAGTAAAGACATATTGGAGACTCTTATGATCGGTGAACACATCCACATTCACCCTATACACATAATGACACCAAAATTTCAAGGCAAACACCACTGGGCCAATTCAAGAACATAAGTAGGATAATTCCTTTCACGCACTTTGAGTTGCCTAGAAGCATAGGCTATCACCTTATTATTTTGCAGTAGAACATATCCTAAACCAACTCTAGAAGCATCATAAGACACAACAAACCCCTTTAGCCCATCCAATAGTGACAATATAGGAGCAGACACAAGCTTATCTTTTAATGTTTGGAAACTACTCCTCTCACACTCCCCGGTCCACACAAATTTAGCCTTTTTTGAGTCAATTTTGTCATAGGAGAAGCAATAGAAGAGAACCCATTCACAAACCTATGGTAGCAACCCGTTAAGCCCAAGAAGCTCTCAATGTCCGATGGGGTCAACTGTCTAGGCCAATTTCTAATCACATCGGTCTTCTTAGGATCTATTTTAATACCATCCTCCAACACCACATATCCTACGAAGGAAACCTCCCTCAACCAAAATTCACACTTTTTATATTTAGCATACAACTTTTCCTCTCTTAATCTTCACAACACAACCCTCAAATGAGCCCTATGCTCCTCCTCACCACGAGAATAGACAAAAATATCATCAATGAATACCATAACAAATTACCAAGGTAGGATTTAAGGACTCTATTCATTAGATCAATGAAGATGGTTGGTGCATTGGTCAACCCAAAGGACATCACCACAAATTCATAATGCCCATACCTAGTCCAGAAGATCATCTTGGGGATGTCACACTCCCTCACCTTCATTTCATGATACCTGGACCGAAGATCAATCTTAGAGAAGTGGCTAGCCCCTTGCAGTCGGTCAAAGCAATCATCAATTCTTAGAAGAGGATAGTTATTCTTGATAGTAACCCTATTATGTTGCCGATAGTCAATACATATTCTAAGGGTCCAATCCTTTTTTTTGACAAACAATACCAGTGCACCCCAAGGTGATTAGCTAGGCCTAGTAAATCCCTTCTCCAACAAGTCTCTCAATTGTTCCTTCAGCTCCACCGGGGCCATGCGGTAAGAGGGAATAAAAATGGGTCGAGTATCGGGAAAGAGATCTATACCAAAATCTATTTCCCTTTCGGGAGGAACACCAACTAGGTCATTTGGAAAGACATGAAGGAACTCATTTACAACCGGAACCAACTCTATAGGAAGGACCTTGGACTCCAAGTCCTTAACCCTCACAAGATGGTAAAGATACCCCTTAGAGATTAACTTATGGGCTTTAATGCAAGAGATGAACTTACCCTTGACCATCACATCATGATTCTCCCACTCGAGAACGGGTTCATTTGGGAATTGAAACTTGACCCTGCGGGTTCTACAATCAATAAAGGCATAGTATGCATGCAACCAATCCATCCCAAAAATGACATCAAAATCAAGCATGTCCATCTCAACAAGATCACAAGGCAATATTTTATGCAAGATGCAAATGGGGCAATTTCTATAGACCTTGCTAGTACCAATAGATACACCAACAGGAGTAAATACCTTATATCACTCACATAACAACTCGGGGTCAACATGGAACTTTTTGGCAACAAAGGTGGTAACAAAAGAAAGAGTGGCACCCGGATTAATCAATGCATACACATGAAAATCAAAGGCTTTTAACATACCTGTGATGACATTGGGAATTTTTCAACCCCTTTCCTCCCTTGGAGCACATAGAACTGATTGAGTCTTGGGGCACCACCTTGTTGACCACCTCTCCCTAAAGGAACCGCATTAGCACCTTGTAGACGAACCTTCTTTCCCTTGTTGCGATTTCAAGGGCAATCCATCACCTTATGCCCAACTTCCCCACAACCATAACAAGCATTTGTATCCCTCAAGCATGGGCCACTATGACCCCTACCACATTTTGGACACCCACCATTAGAAACCACACCTCTGACACCTTGGGGCATTGGAAAGTCAATGGCAACCCTCTTATGAGAAGACCCTTGGCCTTGATGGAACGGGCCACCTTGCGACCTTGAAACTTTTGCTCAAAATGGGCCCTCTTGGCGTCATGACCCCTTCTCTTCCTCAATTTATCCTCCTACATTTGTTTAGCATATGTCATTAAACGTGACAAGTCCATGTCACCAATCAACAGAGCGAACAAGCACTTCTCACTCACCAAGTCGAAAACACCCATCACAAATTTGTTCATCCAAAATCTTGAGTCAGCTGCTAAGTGTGGAGCATATTTTGAAAGTTGGTTGAACTTGAGGGCATGCTCCCTCACACTCATAGACCCTTGATTCAAGTTCATAAACTCCACCAACTAATCTTCCCTAAGCTCAAGAGGGAAGAACCGATTAAGAAAGGACATCTTCAACTCTTCCCATAGAACCACATTGTTGACTCTCTTCTCCTCATAGGCAGAGTTCTTTAATATTTTTCTTTGCTAGATATATTCCTTGAAGTGCCAGAGACCAGTGTTAGGATCAGTTTGAAATGTTTCACAACCTTTCTTGTTATTTCACTATGATTTTCCCACCGAAGAGGGGAGCAAAACACCTCGTAAGTTTGAAGTTGATAATAAGGCAAAAAATCTAGAAATTTGGCTACAGGTTGAAATAACGAAACCAAAGTATGAGGTTGTGATTTAGTTCACAGATTGTATAGGGTTGTGGTTTAGACAACTCGTGGATTGGGGATTTGGTCTTGAAAAAAAATTGAAGTTTAGAAAGGAAATACGAAAAGAATGATAACAATAATAACAACAATAATAACAATGACAATAATAACAATAATAAAAATAACAATAATAGCAATGATAATAACAATAATAACAATAAAAAATAGTAATAATAATAACAACAACAATAACAACAACAATAATAATAATAACAACAACAACAACAACAACAACAACAACAATAACAACAATAATAATAACAACAACAACAACAACAACAAGAACAACAACAA